>JAOQMR010000003.1:3383580-3397751 GCA_027563865.1 Erythroxylum pelleterianum
ATGCATTGTACATGGTTTTAATCATCACATGTGCATTTAGAAATATGTCTGATTGAACAATTGATCATATTTCTATTATTTTCTCATTATAGAGGCACATTTGGAGCGTCGTCCTACCGACGTGGCAGAGACTTCCCGGCATTAGCTCGAAAGTTATAGGTGAGTGACTGAGATGGTCTTCTCTCAATTTTTGTATGTTCACTGTGGAGATAATGGCGGGTTAGTATTTGTGATTGTTTTCTA
Source organism: Erythroxylum pelleterianum (assembly GCA_027563865.1). Lineage (NCBI taxonomy): Eukaryota > Viridiplantae > Streptophyta > Magnoliopsida > Malpighiales > Erythroxylaceae > Erythroxylum > Erythroxylum pelleterianum. Next base: position 3,383,824 of record JAOQMR010000003.1, read on the forward strand.
ACTGGATTCCGGACAGATGGTCCGATAAATTGGGAGATCTGACATAGAAGTATTCTTGATGTGAAATTGTTTGCTATTACTGTGATCAGTTGTTTTGTCTCTGGTGTGATACATTTACTGATTGTGGTATAATGACTGATAATTAGGCATATGCATGTCATACACAAATGCATGATCTAATAGGAACAATTGTGACCGGAGTAGCCGCCAATACTGAGAAAGTTCCTTGAGCTCGATGGGTGGTAGTGCATACCCAGAGGGCTCTCCTACTCCCTAGACGCGTCTACTGCTTACATGGGATTGTACAGGCGCTCGGTCACAACACTGTAATAAAATGAAAAAGGGTCACATATGCATTGCATACACAATTGACTGAATATTTGTATATGGGAAAGAGGCAAGAATGCCTTGTATATTGTGATTTATTGTAAGCCAATCATGTGGTACTTCTGAATATGTTTTTATGAAATAGATTGTCTGTGATTGTCTGTGTACTGCATGAATTGGACGAACCATCGATGACGGTTCCTCACTGAGTTCGTAAACTCACCAAAATTGCAACCTATTTTTCAGGATCAAGAGTAGACTTATAGCTCCAAAGAGACCGTAGAGCTGTGTAGATCAGATTGGCGAGAGAGGCTATGGCTCAAAGGTGGGTCAGCTAGGATTTCTTTTGGGATGACCTAGTTAGGAATGTTATTTTTGTCTTGGTTGTATATAGTAATGTCCAGATAGATGAGACTAACAGTTATGTAAAATTATAGAGTTTGATGTAATGAAATGGAAAAAGTTCGGTTTTTAAAAGGCTGCAATTCCATATTCATGTTTTATTATTGTGATGCCATGTGGAGTTTAGTAATGTTTATTTGTAGTTCTCTCTTAGCGTAGGATACGTATCGGTACGACCTACGGGCATCCCGGTGGGTACTCTACGATAAGAGGGCACTACAGTACTGGTCCAGCTGGTTCCTTTAATGCCTTATGCTTTGTCTGTATCTTGGCAGAGGCACTTGATTTATTAAGAAACATTTCTCCCTCTTCTCTCAAATCTTCTTATCTAACACCCCCACTCGAACTGAACCTAGGGTTTGAACTAGGTTTAGTTTGCTTATCAACAGTTGAAATCGTGTGGAGCTGAGGGGTTTTATGTGAATGTCTGCGAGTTGGTCGTCGGTGCTCACATATTTAATTTCTATTTCTCCATTCTCCACTTTGTCTCTGATGATCTTGATGTGTTTTGTTCTTGAGTGAAAGAGGGGATTTTGAGCTAGAGATCTGGCTCCATTATTGTCGCTTCAGAGAATGGGTTTGTGAGGAAGAGTAAAACCGAGTTCAGACAGTAGAGATATGAGGTAGAAAACTTCTGTCGACACCTGAGATAGGGCTCAATATTCAGCCTCTGTGTTGGATCGAGCTACCGTCATCTGTTTCTTAGAGATCCAGAGGATTAGGTTTTCCCCTAAAAATGCATAGCCTCTAGTTGTTGATTTGGGATCATCGAGGGAGTTGGCTCGGTCAGAATCACACTACGCATAGAGAGCAAGAGGCAACGATGAAGGTTTGAAGAGTAGTGCCAGGTTTGAGGTTCCCTTCAGGTAACACAAAACTCTTTTACATGCTATCCAATGTGTGTTTAAGGGATTTTGTAAAAATTGGCTCAATTTGTTGACTACATAGCTAATGTCTGGTCTTGTGTTGCACAGATATTGAAGAGCTCCTATTGTACTTCAGTAAAGCTTTGGGAGTTCAAATGGTGTGCCATTCTGTAGAGACAATTTGGTTGCTGGAGTGATGGGTGTTGATAAAGGCTTGCATGAGGACATATTTGTTCGGGTGAGTAGATCTTCAATGTATTGTTCTTGTGAAAGATATATACCATTTCTGTTTCTATATGCTTCAAATCCAAGGAAGTGATTTATACTTCCGAGTCTTTTCAGTTCAAATTGAGACTGCAATTGATTGATAATTGTATGAATTGCTTGTGTTGAGTTTCCTGTGATCAAAATGTCATATACATAGACCACTAGCATGGTAATAGTTCCATTTTTAGTAGAGTAAAATAGGGAAGAGTCTGACCTTGAATTGTGAAACCCCCATTGAGACAGTGCACACTTTAGTTTGTGAAACCAAGCCCTAGGAGCTTGTTTCAGTCCACAGAGAGCCTTTTTTAGCTTGCCGACATGATAAGGTTAAGATTTGCTTTCAAATCCTTTTGGCTGATTGATGTAGACAGTTTCATTTAGCTCTCCATGTAGAAAGGCATTGTTGATATCAACTTGCTGAATCTCCCAGTGACGGGAGACAGCAAGTGATAACATTACTCTTATGGTTGAGGCTTTCAATGTCAGGAGTTTGATTAAACCCTTTAGCAACAAATCGGGCTTTGTGTTTAGAGATAGTCCCATCAACATTGTATTTGGTCTTAAATATCCATTTTATGCCAAGAATATTCATGGTAGGGTCATAAGGAACAAGTGTCCAAGTTTGGTTCTGTTGGAGAGCATGAAATTCACCTTGCATAGCTTGTAACCATGTAGGGTTATTTAGAGCTTCATGAACTATTCCAAGTTCGGTCTGTGGGCTTAAGGTTAGGGCAAAGGAATAAAGTTTTGGTTTGAAAATTTCACTTTTGGATCGGGTTTGCATAGGATGAGCATTTTGTATGTGAGGAATTGAGGAGTTTGGTTCAGTGTGTGGTATGGTTGATGGAGGGATTGTAGGTAAGGTATTGTGTGAAGATGAGAAATGTGATGAGGAGTAGGGATTTTGAGAGCTTACCTGTTTGTCGAGGGATTCAGCTGAGGGAGAGCATTCTGCTGAAGGAGAGTGATCTGAAATGGTCCCTGATGAAGAGGTGTTAATTGGAGTTGAGGTTAGAGTAAAGGTGGGTGAACTTGATGAGGTTATAGGATGGTTTGAATGGGAAGGAAAGAGTTGAGGAAAAGGAAATTATGTTTCATTGAATTCAACATGATGAGATATGATGATTTTACCTTCATTAGTCAAACACTTGTAGCCTTGTTGCATTGAACTATATCCAAGAAAGACACATTTAGAGGTATGAAATCCTAATTTGTGATGAGAGTAATGTCTGAGATAAGGAAAACAACTACAACAAAATGTTTTGAGGTTAAGATAGTTCGGTGGTTTGTTGTGCAATTTTTCAAAAGGTGAGAGGTTGTTCAGTATAGGAGATGGTAGATTGTTGATAAGGTATGCAGATGTGTGAAAGGCTTCTAACCAATAGGTGAGTGGCATATGAGCATGAGGTAAGAGGGCGAGTCCCATTTATGTAATATGTCTGTGTTTCCTTTCGGAAATCCCATTCTGTTGATGAGTGTAAGGACAACTGAATCTTGGTTGTATTCCATGTTTTGTGAGGTAGGGTAAGAGAGCTTTATATTCACCTCCCATGTCAGTGTGTAGAACTTTGATCTTTCTGTTCAATTGAAGTTCAACACTGGTTTTGAAATTGATGAAAACGGATAGGGTATCAGATTTTAGTTTTAGGGGATAAAACCAAGTGAATCTGGTATATGCATTCACAAAAATAAGATAGTATATGTGTCCTTCGGTAGATAAATGTGGAGAGGGTCCCCAAATATTTGAATAAATAATTTCCAAAGGATTTTGAGCAGTAATATCATGGGTTTGAAATGGTAACTAATGTAGTTTTCCTTCCTTACAAGCATTACAATGAGACAGAATTTTGAGACTAAAGTTGAACTTCATTGAATTTAGGATTTATTTCAAGACATGTTTAGAAGGATGTCCTAGCTTGGCATGCCAGACATTTACATTTTTCTGTGCTATATTAGCCTCAAAGTGAGTGTTTTGAAAGGAAACTTGATGAGAAGGACTGGTCTTGGTTGGTCTGAAACTGTCAGATTGTTTGGTGGTTTTGAGGCTGTAGAGCCCATCTCGAAGCACTCCCTTGAGCAAAATCTTCCCTGGTGCTTTGTCATTAAACAAACAATTTTCATTAGTAAACTCAACAGAAATGTTGTTGTTTTTAGTGAGTTTAGAAATGTTGAGTAAGTTTTTGGTTATGTTAAGAACATGCAGAATTTGTCTTAATGCAAGGGGTGTGTTTATTGTCTAGAAAGTGTATGTGGGATGAGCCAATGTTAGCAATAGGAAGAGAGTTAAAATTTCCCATAGTAAGTTGATCATTTCCATCATATTGTGAACTTATTGACAAATTGTTGAGATCTGCTGTGACATGATTTGTAACCCCACTGTCTATAAACCATGTATTGTTGTTGGCTGCTTCAAATGAGGGATTTCCGAGTTGATTATGGGTTAGGTAGGTCTGGGGATAGTTTTGAGCATTATTCTATGTAATTATATTCTGTTTCCATGTTTGAGAGGTGTTACTTTGCCATGAAACATCGAACCTTTTGTGACATTTTAGTGCTTCATGTCCTGATTTGTGACATAGTTGGCAGAAGACTCTGTTTCCATTCCACCTGCCTCCTCTGCCTCAATTTCCTCTTCCTCTAAATCCACTTCTTCCTCGATAGTTTGTGGTTACATAGTTGGCAGTGGGTGATGAGATTTCCAGTTGATTGACTGCATTTAGCTGCTCTATTTTTGTTTCATGAATCATGAGAGAGTACTGCACTTCTTGTAATGTTGAGGATTTCATGAAGTGTGTTAAATACACCACAACAGGGTCATATTCATGACCAAGGCCGTTTAAGGAACTTAATATTAATTCATACTCACTGATTGCATGTCCTGCTACTTGAAGTGAATCTCCAATAGTTTTGACTTTCTACATGTATTCTAATATATTATGTGAGTCCTTTTTAAGAGTTGAGAGTTGATGCTTTAGTTGAAGAACTCTAACCATAGATGTTTGAGCATAAAAATTGTCCAGAATTTGCTAGACTTGATAGGATGAACTTGAGTGATTTACCTGTCCTATTACCTTTTCTTCAATGGTTGAAAATAACCAACATAGTAGCAGTTGGTCTGTTCTTCTCCATAGTTTGTATTATGCATTTTCAGTTACCTAATTTGTTTATGTTGTTATGAACTGAGGAGGAGGTGCTGATTTGATGAAGGTTTCGAGCTCAAGGGCTCTTATGGCTGCAAGGATTTGAGCTCTCCAGTTGACAAAGCTTTGCCTATCAAATTTGATGGGCAGATTGAAATTAAGGGTTTTGGCTATAGCTAAAAAAATCAAGAGAGTATGATGTAACATTTTGGGTGGTGACAGATGTCCCAGAAATTTCTTCCATTTTGACGTTTGTCAATAGAGCTCTGATACCATGTAAGAGAAGGTATTTTTCAGAATAGTTTTTCAACTCATTTTGTATTTTTGCTTAGACTTATATTTATATATATGTTGAGTTGATCTGAGTCATTCATTTGTTAGAGAGTACAAAATAAATAAAGGGTAAAGATTTAGCCTGTTATAACAAATTGTACTGGTCCAGCTGGTTCCCTTAATGCCTTATGCTTTGTTTGTATCTTGGTAGAGGCACGTGATTTATTCAGAAACATTTCTCCCTCTTCTCTCGAATCTTCTTCTCTAACACCACTACTCTGTTAACTATTTGCTTAATGAAGAATCGATCATTAGACACTGTAATAACTGTGCCTTGGTATTCTGTTATGACCTTCTGATGTAGCAATCACATTTTGGTTGGCATAATGCTCATACAAATAAAAATGTGTAACACTAAAAACAGATACCAAGAAGGCCAAACCTGGAGCAACTATTTTGAAGGTACATCCAAATGATCGGTGGGTGACAGAAAGGTGAAATATGATAATTGCACGATCGTGACATAGAGTTGATCATCTGGAGTTACATGATCATGCACTAGTGACAGAGAGGAGGGCATCCGATCATTACACCATTGTGCACAAACACGATCATGCAGTTTTGTCTAATAGTTTTTTACACTCTTCATTCTTATTTCTTCATTTAAATTAATTGTTTATTATTGTTAATTTTTATATACTAGTATTAAATTTAAATCCTAATCATAACCCTGTATTATTAATTGTTAATTTTTAAAAAGATTTATATATTGATGTCTTTAATGTATATATCTATTAGCGGTTGTGGCAAATTATTATATTAATATTAATATATAGTACTTAATAATAATTAATATGTAATTCACGGTTGCAACTTATTAGTCGCAGTAATGAGGAGCTAATAATAATTATTAATAATAAGTTAATATTAAAATGCCCGCCCATGACTCTTTAATATATAGACTTAGTCATAATAGTTACATAAATACACAAAATAAATTATTTTTATTGGCTGTGTAATTATTTTAAATTAATTGTTCATTGTTGTTATTTTTTATATACTAATATTAAATTTAAATCTTAATCATAAGCCTATATTAGTAATTGTAAATTTTTGTTAAGTTTTACATATTAATGTCTTAATATATACACCTATTTACAGTTGTGACAAATTATTATATTATTATTTACTATATATTAATATTATATATTTCGCAGTTGTGACAAATTATTATATTATTAGTTATATATTAATATTATATATTAATGATACGTGTATATATATATATATATATATTAGTGACAAGCTTTTAGGATGCACTACAATATATGGCACAGGGAATCAAACTGCTTAAAAAATCCGTCTTTAACTTGACCCTCGTGAGTTCCCCTATCAACCTCGTGCTTGAGTACGAGGGTGACAGAAAGGTGAAGTCTGGAGCTACATAATTGGTAGGTAGAGTTGAGTACGAGGGTGGCAGAAATGTGAAGTCCGGTAGTTGCGCGATCGATAGGTAGGGTTCGTTGAACTGAGGCTCCAACTCCAAAGCAAATATGGCTCGAACCAGGGTTTCAACCTTTGCTAGGGTTAGTTCAAGGTAGAAATAGATATGAAAATATTGAAAAAGTAATAGGAGCTGTGGACGGATAGAGTCCTTGTACTGATAAACTCTGAGCAATATAGCCAGAAGCAGACCTTTCGTTGCATAGTTCAACACAAACGATTTCCGGGTCTTTTCAGGAAAAAAGTTTTGATGTGTTCTGTTTGGTTCCTCCATTTTTAGGCCATTCATGTGGTGGGTTTTGAGGTGTGGTTTGCTGCATTTTGATTGGCAAGGAAGCAACGTTGATAAAAAGAGGAAGAGACAGTGAAGGGTCTGAAGACAAGGGGCCTTTACCAAAAGCCAAGAGTAAGAGTTTGAAGTTTGCGAGCCAAGAAATGAAGAAAGCTGTGGTACTTATGAAATGAACACAAGTGAAATTGAGAGGAAGAGCAAGAAAGAGGCAGACAATAGGTAGAACACAGATGAATCTTTTACTACCTTTGGGGATGAGTCTTCGAATGGCATAGCAATAAGTTAGTGAAGCAATTACTATGAGCCATGCCTTCAAGAACTTAAACACCTCTTCCTCCATTTTATTTCCTGGATTCTCCTCTTAACTTCACCTCCTAATTATATATAATCAGAAATTTGCAGAATGAGGGCCACAAGGTGGATGGTTGATTCACATTGTCTTAATGTAGCAAGTTGCCAGCTATTCTGGATTTCTTCGTTACAAAATTGTTTTTAAAAAATAAGTGTTTGATTGTAAAATAAAAAAAGATTTTTTAAATAAATATGACTTTTTTGACAACCAAAATACAGCTTTTAAGAACCTTAAATTTGGAGCTTCTAAAAAAGCCTCTCAAATGACTTTTTCAGGGAGATTTTTCAGATCAATTAATGAGCTTATTTTTAGTCCCTTTTGTCTTTATATTTTATACATAATTTCCACATTACCTACAAAATTATCTTCACATTTATTTTAGGATTTATATAATATTATTTGACTTTTTATATATTTTTTAATATTTATTTTTTATATTAGCTTTATTTATGTTATAATTCATATAAAAATTTGTTTAGATATATTTTCATTTATGTTTCATATAGTTTAAAATTATATAATAATTAATATATTATGTTTTACGTATTGTTTAATATACTTTAAATAATATTTAGACGCATAAATAATTTTTATTACAAAATAAAATATAGTTAAAATAAAATATATTTTATTTTTATGTTGCCAAACAGTTTACTATATGAAGCTCTTTCGAAAAAGCTGTTTTTTAAATGACAATCAAATAATCAACTAGCTTCTTAGAAAAGTTTCTATTAGAAAAAATGTACAGAAAAAAGCTCTACTGGTATTAATAATAATAACAACAGCAACATTATTGGAATTAATACAAAAACCCAAGTTACAAACCAAACATCATTTTTTATACCCATTCCTATTCCCATACCCATTCTCATTCCCTTTTACTATTATACTCATACCCATTCTCAAACTCGTGCTCAAACCAAACGCCCCTAAGTCTTCTCAATTGGATTCATCAATTAATCTGATGAGGAATAGAGTCAACAGAAGTATTCTAACCAGCCTATAAGGAATCTTCCTCATGTTTTTTATGTTTTTAATGACATTTAATTGTTGTTTCCCAATTTAAAACCTCTATATCAAATCCAAACCGGAAGTTCCCATTTTCAAGTTTTTCTTCTCACAAATTTTCCCATTCTGACAATAATTATAATTATAGTACAATAATTATTCCAATGTAAAAGTAGATCACAAAAGAAAGAGCATTGAAGATGCAAAGAGATGGTGTGAACTGACTACACAAGTTGTCCCAACATTTATTAACGGAGAACCAGAACCAGTAGGGTTTAAGGCATATCAATTCAGAAGGGCAAAAAGACCGGCACTTAAAAAAGCAAATATATAACTTTTTTTAAGTAAAATGTGAAGGCCCACAATTTCAAAGCGTAGGTGAGTTGATAAGAGGTTCTCTTGGTTTAAGTGAAATCGCGAATTCGAACTCCTCTTATGTATACAGCTGTTTAAAACTTGAGGCCAGAGTTTTACCTCTAGTAAGAGATCCACATGACTTAAAGTATCTTTTCAAAATTAAGACCTGCCTAAAATATTTCGTGAGCAACTTAAAAAAAAATGTGAAGGACCACTAGCCAGTGACAACTGAGAAATGGAGGGAGACAACAATGTCCCTCAATGACTTTAGACAGGAACATCAGTGTCCATGGTCAGTAATGGTAGAAAACGGCAAGTACGTGTTTTTGTTCTTTATCCACTGTTGGGGCTGTTTTATTTATGACTCTCAGCGCAACTTCGTTTGTCGTTATGAAACTCTTCCTTGTAATCTTTTTTTTTTTTCGGTTAAACCATCCGGTATCCGACACTACACGGACAATCGACTAATCCGAATTCAAGCTGGGTAAGACCATATAGGCGGCAAAGCTCTCCCTCACAAGTGCAGCTCCATTCTCAAGAATCGAAACCGAGACCTTGGTTAAGGGAGGAGGAGCCCCAGCCACTCCACCACAGCACTTGCAGGTTCTTGTAATCTATTTTCCACAAGTTCAGAAGTTACATCAGGCCAGGAGGCCGTCACACTCAGATTACCAAAGGTATTTTTTTGAAAAAAAAAAGAGTAAAAGTGAAAACATGTCAAAACTTCATTTATCCAAGAACTCGTAATCTACAAATTATTATATGAACTGCAAAAGTATGTTCATACTTGAGCATCTTAAAATATCATAAAATATCAGCTTAGTTCTCATTTTGATCGTTCCTTGCATCCATTTAGGTTTTAATCACTAACCAATACTTTGCTCAAATCTTCTACTGGTGCTGCTGCTCATAAATTTGCACACAAGCCTCAGAGAGTGCAACGTACCATTTGAGGAAGAGTTTCTGAAACATGAAGATCTTGCATCTCATACCTGAAAAAGAACATATATATATACCAGATACTTTAGATGACAAACAGGAACCACCTTGTGTGCATGATGCAGATGCATAAAGAAAACGATTATAAAACTAATGGGTAAGTTTTACCAAAGCAATTTGAATGTATGAATATATTAGCCATCACGTACAATTATTTTTTCTGCCATTCCACCTCCTAGTAATGTCAGATTTCAATTCAAATAGCACTAGAGCATAGGTTGCATTTTTTATCTATCTATTGATTCAGGAGAATTACCATAGTTCTTCTGACTTCCTTTGCACAAAAACCCTGTAGGACCCCTCTTTAGGTTTACCATCATGAACTACATTGGCAACCAAATCATACTTTGACCGCAGTTTCTCCTTCTCTTTAGGCGTTGGCAAAGGAATATAATCCTTCAGTTCCAAGTTTTTCACTGGAAAGTTGACTGCAGGGGAAAGTACATATAAGTTCTGATGTTAAATGTTCATTGATTTGTAATGCCCAAAAAAAAAAACCACTAACCTAACGTTGGATTCTTCTCAATGAAAAAATTATTCTTCTTAAATCGCTGCATGTGAAGTACTAAATACTTGGGCAATCTCGTAATGCGATACTTCATCCTGGCTGCACGAGGACGTACAGCTTCAGTCACAATCTCACCATCAAACTTCTTCAGTGTATTGAATAGAGGTACTTGAGGTATAATCTTCTTCTCCATCACATCTTTGAAGAGCGGAGGTGGAGGCAAGTCAAGTCCAAGCATCAAGAATGACATTTTAGAAGCTTCCACGACAATGTCACCACGTACAGTTCCACCTCTGTAAAAGCATCTGGATCATCACCATTTTCTTTTTTTTTCTGTAACAAATATTTTAGGAATCTCCTTCACAACCTCCAATTCACCCTGCCAAGTAAAGAGATGTTTTAGTCAGCATGATCAAGGTTAACAATAAAGGAAAAGTGGTGGCAATGGAGATAGCATAACACTATGATGACAGGGAATAAGAAGGAAGAATAGAAGTGTGATGAAATAAAGAGAATTGGTGTGGCAGGTAAACCTGAAAGCACTCATGTATATTGCTACTATTTTTCTTTTTAGTTTTAACATCCTCATGCAGTGTATCAAGAAGCCATGCCATGAACTCCACAGGGTCAGACTATTGTCCTATGCGAAACCTTTTCTTACTTGCTTTCATAACTACCTGAAGAAACTCATTCGGGCTCACCTGTATATAGGAAAAGTCATAGAAACATCAATCCTTTTCTGCGTGGACCACAGCTTCAAAATATCATCGCAATAATCAAACCTGTCCTTTGAAATTTCTGGGATGCCATATCTTCCGTGTGAGCTCCCCGAAGCGATGAACAAGGGGAGATTTGCAACGCTGATAGTTTTCAGGTATCAGGAAGAAGTTTCTTAAGGGCGGTAACTCTCATTAATGATTGAATTGTGACATTCACAAAATCAGTCGCCTTTATATTATTTAGACCCACCTGAATATTGGAGAACAAATTAGAAAATGAAAAAAAGAAGCTTAACACTCTTAAAAGTGCAGCAAGAACAATCAATATCTAAATGTGACAGTATGAAGGTACCATTCCTGGAAGGTAATCAGAACCACCAAGTGCCCTTGACCATTGCCTGTTTTTGTCAATCTGTTCAACTAGATCCTTGGTAAACCGGCACAAATAACAGCCAAATAATAATAACAATCTTCAATGTTCCAACACAGTATACAACACTAGATAAGTCACTAACAAATAAAATACAGAAACTCAGAATGAAAGATGGCAAGAAACCCTGACAACAGAGAAAGTATATTCAAGGAATGATAAAATCATGGTGTTCAGATTAGATAACCAAGGAACCGTACGATTTAATCAGGACAGTAATCTGTACTGCAGATGCACAGACATACGCAAACACATACACACACAAAAACAGACAGACAGACAGACCTTGGGTTCAGTACATGCCGAATGTCATCCAATGATGGGTCAATGACTTCATATCCATCGGGAAGACAGTAAACTTTCTCTGTCTGAAGATTAATGTAGACATGATGTCCTGCTTCAAGGCTATGAGTATAAGCGTGAGATTTCTTTCCTCTTCCGTGATAATACTTACCACAAACCAAACATGCATAAACATTCAAGTTTGACACAATGAAACAGAACAAAATCTTTCGAAATCAAAGTCCAACACCTGCAATCACAAATCATGTAATTAGATAAGGCACAATTGAACAGGTACCTGAGTCCAGTAAAACCCAAAGAGATAAAAGTAACAAAACTCAAACACCATCCAGACATGCCAATCTATACCTGGCGATTGACAGTATCAAGATAAGGACAATCTTCGCTAGGTTCGATTTGCTCCCTAAAATTCCCTTGATCAGGACCTTGTACACCTATACCTTCGTCATCATCATCTTTATAATTGTTATCCTCGTAACCATTCTCTATTCTAGTGCTTCCATAATTATCTCCTTTACTTGAGTTAACATGCTCCCTTCAATGATCTTCTTCCTCATCATGTGCATCATTATATGGAACAAGTGGGTTCCCAATGGCTTGAGGAGGAGAAGGAGACAACGAACAAGATGTTGGGCGTAACGAGTATATTTTTGAAAAAATAAAATAAAATAAGCAAAATGAACATAAAATATTTAACTTGGTTCACCTTTAATTTTGGCCTACATCCACAGATAAAACTCAGAATAATTCTTTCACTATTACAAATAGTAAGTATATAGAGATAAAACCAAAATAGTGACTAACAAGGTGTTTCTCCACCTAAAAATACTAACCTGACTATTTTGTCACTCACCAACCCTTTAGGAAAATATTTCCTAATGTCAGAGCTGTATTTTTGTTGAAGGTATTTTTTGAAAAGCAGCACGTCACGGGGAAGACAAAATTACAACGAATTTTTTAGCGTGATCCGTTCAAAAAGCTGACGCAAAACAACAAAATTGATGAATAGTAATCTCAAGTTTTTCAACTTGAAATTTGCAAGGTGATGACACTGTAGATGTCCCTACAATAGTAACTGGGTCTCGTAGCACTATTTACGATACTATTACCAAGTTATTATTTACCAAGCCCCGCGATACTATTCCAATGTGGTTTGACAATACTATTTCGATGAGTACTATTTACAAGTTACTATTTATCGGATCCCGTGGTAAAAATTTAGAAAATATCTTTTCTGCCAAATTTTGACGTCCTAATTCTATCTTTGAGGTCGGTTTTTCAATTTTGGCTTAATTTGACAAATGGATGTAAAGACGAGCAAAATAATCAATTTAAACAGTATTAACTACCGTATATGGCAAACCAAGACGAAGGATCTCTTGATGATTATAAAAATATATTTGCCAATATTTTCGATAACTAAACCAGAGGAGATGTTCGACGAAGATTGGGAGTTTAAGCATGAACTAGCATTTGGTTATATTCCACAGTTTGTCGATGATAATGTGTTTATGATAATGTGTATAATCACATTTGTAATGAGACTCATGCAAGAATGCTGTGAAATAAGTTGGAGCAGTTATATACTTCAAAGACCGACAACAACAAATTGTTTTATCTAAAAAAGTTGATGCAGGTAAAATACCAGGACGGTACTTCTGTAGCTGATCATTTAAACAATATGGAAGGGATAGTTGATCAGTTATCGAAGATGGGCATAAAGTTTGACGACGAGATGATTGCTCTAATGGTGCTAGCTTCATTACCAGAGTCTTGGGAGACTTTGAAGGTGTCTTTGACAAATATTGCACCAAATGGCGTATTAAATATGGAGTCTGTTAAAAGCAGTATACTAAATGAAGAGATGAAACGTAAATCACAGTATGCAGCCTCTTCATCACATTTAGATGCTCTGCTTTAAAAAAATAGAGAAATGAGTCAAACTAGAGGGTTAAAGTCTAGAGACAAGAGCATAGGAAAGTTAAACAGATATGCAAATGTGGAATGTCATTATTGCAAGAAGAAAGGCCACATCAAGAAATTTTGCCAAAAGTTGAAAAAGAAAAAAGGCAAAGATGTGAAGAAAGAAGAAAGCAGTGATGATGAACAAAGTAACATTGTTGATGTATTCAACCTTGTTATTGATACAGAGATAGTCAACCTGGTGTCGCAAGAAATAAGT
>JAOQMR010000003.1:3397851-3408245 GCA_027563865.1 Erythroxylum pelleterianum
AACAAAGTAACATTGTTGATGTATTCAACCTTGTTATTGATACAGAGATAGTCAACCTGGTGTCGCAAGAAATAAGTTGGATAGCTGACAGCGGAGCTACTGTTCATGTTACATCTCACAGACAATTTTTCTCATCTTACACGCCTGGGAATTATGACGTTCTTAAGATGGCAAATGAAAATTTGTCAAATGTTGTTAGCAATGGAGATGTTTCTTTAGAGACAACGAATAGTTCAAGACTATTGCTAAAAGCTGTCAGATACATTCTTGATATGCATCTGAACTTGATTTCTATAACTAAGCTAGATGATGAAGGTTTCCGAAATACTTTTGGAAACGAAAAATGGAAGCTTACTAAGGGCTCCTTAGTAATGGATAAAGGTCAGAAGCACTCAAGACTGTATATGATGCAAGCAAAGCTCTCCAGTGATGTTGTCAATACAGTAAAAAATGATAATACAGTTGATTTGTGACATAAAAGACTAGGTCACATTAATGAGAAAGAGATGACTTAGCTTGTAAAAAGGAATATGTTATCTGGTCTAAACCAGATACATCAAAAGAAATATGCAAATTGTCAAGCAAGGAAACAAAACAAGTTTTCTTTTTAGAGTTCTCCTCCATCCAGAATGAAAAATGTTCTAGATTTGATTCCCTCATATTTGTGCGGACCATTGTCAAAGTCACTTGGTAACGCACAGTACTTTGTGACTTCTATTGATGATCATTCCAAGAAAACGTGGGTCTATATTCTAAAGACTAAAAATCAAGTGCTAGATATGGTCAAACAATTTCACGCCTCAGTTAAGAGACAAACTGGGAAGAAATTGAAATGCATCCGAACAGACAATGGTGGAGAGTACATCAGATTATTTGATGCTTACTGCAAAGAGCATGATATTCGAAATCAAATGACATCACCAAAAACACCGCAATTGAATGATGGAGCTGAGAGGATGAACAACACTTTGATGGAAAGAGTCGGATGTCTACTTTCATATTCAAAGTTGCCTAATGCATTTTGGGGTGAAGCTTTACTTGCAGTCATCATGTGTTCCTCTCAAGTATGAAATCCTAGAAAATGTGTGATCAAGAAAGAGTGTTTCCAATGATCATTTGCAGGTCTTTGGATGCAAGGCCTTTATCCATATTCCTAAAGATGAAAGGAAAAAACTTGATGCCAAGACACGACAGTGTGTATTCATTGGCTATAGTCAAAATCAATTTGGCTATAGGTTTTATAATCCAGTGCAAAAAAGACTTATCAGGAGCCGTGGTGCTATGTTTATTAAAGATCAAACTATTGAAGATATCAGCAAGGCGGAGAAGGAAGTTCCAAACTACGATGATGACTCAACAAGCTTCCGATTGAATCCTCCAACAGTGGTGCCTAGATAAGTTGGAGATGGAGTGCAGAATGATCAGCTTCTTGCAAATGCCCTAATGAAATTGAACCAGAGGATGATGATGGTGTTCACATTTAACCACCAGCGCCTGAAAATTCTCCAGTCTTATTATGAAGATTTAGTAGAAATAGACAACCATCTACTAGATATCTAGTTAATTAGTATGTAATGCTAACTGACGGGGAAGAACCAGAAAGCTTTGATGAAGCCATGAATGATGAACACAAGAAGAAATGGAAAGAAGCCATGCAAGGCGAGATGAAATCCTTGGATAAGAATAAAACATTCAAGCTGGTGAAGTTGCCAGAAGGCAAAAGAGCATTGAAAAATAAATGGGTGTTTAGGATCAAGCATGAAGAACACAACGACCATCCTCAATTCAAAGCAAGATTAGTAGTCAAAGGATTCAACCAAAAGAAGGGTATTGACTTTAACGAGATATTTTCACCGGTGGTGAAAATGACATCTATACGTACAGTACTAGGTCTAGCCACAAGTTTTAATCTAGAGGTTGAACAAATGGATGTCAAAACTGCCTTCCTACATGAAGATTTGGAAGAAGAGATATACATGAAGCAGCCAGAGGGTTTTGTAAAAAGGGAGAAAGAAGACTATTTTTATAGATTAAAGATGAGTCTATATGGTCTAAAACAGGCACCAAAACAGTGTTATAAGAAGTTCGAGTTTGTTATGGGGGAGGAAAATTACAAGAAGGCTACTTCAAATTACTGTGTATTTGTGAAGAAATTTTCTAATGATGATTTCATTTTTTATTGCTCTATGGAGATGATATGTTGATTGTTGGTAAAAATATTTCTATAATCAACAATCTGAAGAAACAACTGAGTAAGTCTTTTGCCATGAAAGACTTGGGATCAACAAAGCAGATTCTTGGCATACAAATTATCAGAGACAGAAACGTCAAGAAATTATGGTTGTCACAAGGGAAGTACATTGATAAAGTACTTTAGAAATTCAAACTGGACAAAGCTAAAGTGGTTAATTGTCCTCTTGCTAATCATTTTAAATTAAGTTCCAAAGAGTGCTCTTCTAAAGATAAAGAGAAGAAAGAAATGTCAAGAATTCTATATGCTTCAGTAGTTGGAAATTTGATGTATGTCATGATTTGTATACAGCCAGATATTGCTCACGCAGTTGGAGTTGTAAGTCGTTTTCTTTCAAATCCTGTAAAGGATCATTGGACTGCAGTCAAGTGGATTCTCAGGTATCTTCAAGGGTCATCCAAAATATGCTTATGTTTTAAAAGAGCAGAACTTGTGTTAGCTAATTACACAGATGCAAATATGGCTGGAGATGTTGACTCGAGAAAATCTACATTAGGTTACTTGATTACTTTTGCAGGGAGGCTGTGACATGGCAGTTAAAGTTACAGAAGTGTGTTTTCTACAACTGAAACAAAGTTTATTGCAGCATCAGAAGCCTGCAAGGAGTTGCTATAAATGAAGTTCTTTAATGAACTTGGTATTAAGCAAGAACAATATCAGTTGTTTAGTGGCAGTCAGAGCGCCATTCGCCTTGGTAAGAATGTCTCTTTTCACTCACGATCAAAACGCATTAAAGTAATATATCACTGGATCAAAGATGTGATGGAGACGAAACAATTACAGTTAGAAAATATTCATACTAATGAAAATGAATCAGACATGTTAACCAAGATTCTACCAAAAGGGAAGTTCGAGTACTGTCGATTAGTAGCAGACATGATAAAGCCCTCCATGTAATTGAGAGGGGGAAATTTGTTGGATGTGGGTCCCTCACATGGAGGGACACCATTTTCAACAAATGTGGTACCGAAATCGGCGCCGCATTAGTTGAAAATAAAAGGAAGACAACTATATTTGCAGCTGTCTTACGCGGTGGAGTGCCTATATCCAACAGTTGATATATTAGGTACTCCACCGCGTGAGACAACTGCAGCAGTTATCTTCCTTCTATTTTCAACAAATGCTGCACCAATTAGTTGAAAATAGAAGGAAGACAGCTACTTTTGCAGCTGTCTCACGCGGTGGAGTGCCTATATCCAATAGCTGATATATTAGGCACTCCATCGAGTGAAATAGCTACAAATGCAGTTGTCTTTCTTCGATTTTCAAATCGGTGCCGCATTTGTTGAAAATAACATCCCTCCATGTGGGGAACCCAAATCCAACACGAGAGGCCTCTGCCAGTCTCTGCCTCTTCGATTCACCTTCTCTTTTCGTTTTCATTCTCTGTGGTCTCTTCCAAATTAACTGCTAAATTGGCCATCAACTAAATGGTTAACTTCTGGGGAAAAAATATACCAAAGAAACAAACGGCACTCTTAAACAAACCGTTACAGGTAAGACCAAGACTAACCTAAAAAAATTAAAAAACCAAAACTGAGCAAGAGAGAAAAATTAAGCTTGGATAACCAACAAAAATATAATATAGTGCCGGTATATGACCAGTTAAGTTCACAAGTGAGATAATAATTCAGGAAACGCCATCAAAGTTAACATTTCTATTCCGAGAAAGCTTTCTTACCAACCAAACACGAAAGAGAAAACAGAGAGATTACCTTTCCTTTTCATTTAAAAAATTAATCAAATAAATGAACGCCCAAGTAAAAGTTGGAAAGGAGTTAAATAATAATAACTACAAATAAGGTAAGCAAAAAAATCGAATATGTAATTATAAAAAAAATCGAATATGCAATCCCTAATCAATCAATCACCAACTGGAATTTGAATCATCAAAACCTCAACTTACAGGAAGACGCTGAACATAGTTGAAGGTGGCAAACGTAGACCTGAGCAACTTCAGGTGAGCTAACGGCACAGCAAACTGGAACGGGTCGCGACTCGGAAGAAAATTGAATGAGTTGGAAGACTCGAGAGATGCCACTCTATAGTTCTTTCTGATACTCTTACAAATGTATTGGGTTGATCCAATAATCACATCCGGTCTACTGATCCAAATTACAAGATTACTTTTTTCTCTTTCCTATTTTCATAAATGCAAATCAATCTATTGATATTATATTTAAGATAATATAATTGTATTTTATATACTAAAATAAATAGATTAATTAAAAATATAAGAAATTATAATTATTATTTTTAAATATATTACACAAAATTTTAATTTTATATAAGAATTAATTAATTATACTATACCATAAACTAATAATCCTCATTCATATAATTTTAATTTTAAATAACTTATAAAGAGTTTTTTTATGTTCTTTATTGATCATTAAATTGCTAATGATTTTGTGATTAAGGGCATAAAAAATCTCCCTTTAAGATGGGCTGTTAATGTTAAAATCATATTAGAAGATGAACTAATTAATCAAAATTAATTTAATCTATTAAATGACGTTGAAGCCATAAAAATTATTATATTATTTATTATTTATTTATCTAATATTAATTTGTAGAGTTTTATTGTATAATAAATTCACTATAAATGATTAGTATTACAATTATTAATATTTATTAATTAAAATAATAATTTTAAATTACAAAAGTTATTAATTTATTCAACTTTTAATATTTATAAGTCATATTTTTGTGTTTTAAGAATCACCCTGAGTTCATGTGTGCTTTATGTTAAACGATGGTTATATTTTTTTCAAATAGAAGAATCCGCGGGCGTTAAAAATTGAAGAATTTGAAATTAATTTAAAGTTTAATTTAAAAAAATATTAAATAAAAATTAGTTTATTTATTTTAGTTTATAAAAATTAATTATTTTACAAAAATCGACAAATTAATTAATAAACTAATCATTTTTAACAACAAAAATTATTAAATTAAATCAAATACTAAATTATAAAATTTACCGATCCAAAGTTTTCATGCTTGAAGTCGTTGGACTAATTTGGTTTTTTAATAATAGAAAAACATAGTTTTATTCTTAAATTTATTTAAAAAATTAAAATTAAAAGAGCGTACGGTTGGAGCTGTGGAGTTTGGACAAACTTAAGTTTGATACGAAATCCGGTTAATTTAAAGGTCAGTTGACTGAAACTAAAGCTACCAGTTACTGTAGATCGAAATGATGGTTAAACAACCGAGAGAAGAGAAGAGAAGAGACGAGACGAGAAGCGTATAGATGGTTAAAAGCACAAGAAGAATGCAACGACGAAGCAAACCCCTCAAAGCCATTGCTTTAGTTTTTAGTCCCCTTTTTCAGAATTCCCTGAAAAAATGGAAAGAAGGTTTAATGAACACAAACAAGAACATAAACTCTCAAGCATTTAGTATTCATATTTGCAGATTCATTTCGTATATGGCTCCTCCTCCAAACCCTCTCTTCATTGTTTTGGGTGATCACTCTCAGACATGATTTTATAAATAAGAACAATACAAAGAAGATTAACATCAAAAGCATGTATCAAGTTTAGAAACAATTGACTGGAGCTGGAAAAAAGTGCATCTGTGTTTTAAATTGGCTGCCATTCTTTACGGATGTCGAAGGTATAGTTGATCTCCAAGTAGGACTTGTCGTCATCATCAACAAACTGAAGCAGAAAATTATATCAGTAGAAAATATGTCATGATTTTTGCCGGATGCTGTGATTCTTAGAGACAGAAAACTGTTAGAACTTACCTTACTTTTAGCTGAATATGATCCTCTGGAAAACATACCAGATGGAGTTGTTTCCTCAGGCAAAAGATGTACGTATGGTTCTGCCTGAGGGCCAAAAGTTCCAAGCATCTCCTTTGTGGAATCCACTGTTCCACGAAATAAATAAATTCATTCCCAGAATACGGGTGGGAAAAAAAGAAACAAGTTGAATATGGAGAGTGAGATATCATTACCTTTGACGCCAGTTTTCCAAACTGTGTTAGTGTATTTGAGTCCTGATACGATGTTGTTCTTGACCTGGAAAGTAAATTCCAGGTTATAGCGGCTACCTTCTTTCAGGGTAAACCAATTGCCTTTAGGATTTCCAGACTCCGGGACTGGAAGAACAATATCAGGTCTACCTTGAGACTTGATGGCAAGGCTCAGGATCTTAACTTCAGGCTCTAGAGTTTCTGCAAAATCAGAAACCATTAAACAAAACATCAGAAAATCTTAAGGAAGAAGAAGAAGAACCAGTCACGCCATTACAAAAACTTCTGCTTGAGTATCCTCCATCTTCTTTGCAAGCAAACAAACATTACAAGCCAAAAAGTTAAAGCAGATTAACGATAATACCGTTAACACCCTGGAAATCCACACTCCCAAGAAGCTGTTCCTTCCACCTCCTCAAGCTCTCATCATCCTACAGTCCCAGAACCATACAGTATTCAAACGACGATTGCAGATGAGTTAATACTGATTTGGGGAAGTTGTGAGGAAGCAAACTCATTAATAAAAACCTTGTCTTTTTCAAGTTGTTCCTTGAGTGTATACTGAGGACCCAAGTTGATCTTTCTTTCTTCATCGTCCTCCTCTTCTTCGGTTGCATAAATAGAACTCTCACTCATTTGTCTGGTAACCACACCAGTTTCAGGTTCATCACCTTGCACTCCTTGTTCAACTGCCTGTTTCTTTTCGTCCTCAAGACCCATTCTTCTTGGTAGTTTGTATCCACACCAAGAATCAAGTTCTTCAAAAGCCCATCAACCAGAGAGTAACAACTCAAAAAATGGCACAAAAGTTATATTAAATCCCACTTACAGAACACAAGAGTGTTATGGGGAACACAGGAACATGAATGGCCCAAGAAAAGAAACAACGCAAAAGAGAAAACAAAACGAAAGGAAAGAAAGACAAGCTTAAATTGTACTTAAAACAAGATGACAAAGGTCAAAGAATCTTATAAAGATGAACAGAAGACAAAAGTTTTGAGAAAACCCACGAAAGATAACCCTTCAAACAAGAAAAGACATTAAGAAAAAGAAATCACAGAAAGGGATGGGTTTGCGTGGGAATGTTTGATAATCAAACAAAGAAAGCAGAAACGGTCATGTGGTGATCCGAAATTCTGTATCTTCCAACAACGAAAAACAAGAGAGAGACAGAGTTGGATAGACCGTGAGGGTCACTGCTTCAGTAACACAACACACGAAGATTGATTCGATGAAGATGACATTTCCTATTTAATGCATATATGTCCAAACATAGACTACTCACCCACGAGACATCGAGGAGACAAAGTAGGTTTGGGTGGATGGTAGACAGATGCCATTGACCCTTTCTTGTGGATAATGT
Organism: Erythroxylum pelleterianum; assembly: GCA_027563865.1. Classification (NCBI taxonomy): domain Eukaryota; kingdom Viridiplantae; phylum Streptophyta; class Magnoliopsida; order Malpighiales; family Erythroxylaceae; genus Erythroxylum; species Erythroxylum pelleterianum. The sequence continues at coordinate 3,405,447 of JAOQMR010000003.1, forward strand.
GATTGAGTCATTGAAAAAAGTTGCTTAAGATTCAAGTTCAACCCGTCTAGCAAAATCAGTCAATTTTGTTGGCGAAAATAGTATAAATAATTAATTAGAATGGCTTATGTGAATGTAAGGTGTCGTCAAAAATTAATGTCTTAAGTTGAAAATTTCACCTCCATAATATAGCAGGATAATAAGATCCAACCGTTAATATCTCCTTCACCAGTTTCGGTGCACTCTAAAGAGCAGAGTAAGAACTGTTTTCATAAATTAACAAAAAAAATAAACCCCAAGTGAAAAGGTCACAGAATTTGTGTAAAGAAGTATGTACGTGGGAAGGAGCATTGTATTGAGAAAAATGAAAAACAAACATGATAGTGTGAGAAGAAGTGGGAGAAAAAGCAAATGCAATGGCTATATATATAAAGAGAGAGTGGAGAGCTTTATACATTAACTATGATATAAAGAATTTTTTTTTGTTTACAAGAGGAAAAAAACACAGAATTAAAGCAAAGCGCGCGGAAACACCGCGCCGTGGGCATCTTTACGGAAAAACTCCTAGATACCAAAAGGGGGCTCCCATAAGACATGAAGGCCCGGACTTGAGCGGCTAGCAAGACGAGCAAGATAATCTGCGCACTGGTTCCCCTCACGGAAAACGTGCTGGATGTGAGTAGTCCACTCCTGATGCAACAGCTGGCGGATACCTGTCACCAAAAAGGACACATTTGTCAGTACAGTAGAAGGTTCAGAGAAAAGATTAATAACCTCGAGCGAGTCAACCTCGACCACCACTCGTCGAAAACCCAGGTGCCAAACCACTGTGAGACCTGAGTACACCCCCCATAGCTCGGCCGCCACAGGCGAGCTCAACTCAAGGTGTTGGTAGAAACCCCCTTGCCAAACCCCATGCCAATCCCGAAGGAGCCCCCCGGCGGAACCCCAAAGGGAACCCAGGGCCACAGCTCCATCGGAGTTGAGCTTGACCCAACCAATGGGAGGCTTAGCCCAGCCCACAAAAGCCCCAACAGGAAGGCCCGGTGTTGGAAATACACAGTTTGCCATAACCCGAGCTCGAGCTAGCCACCCGACGTAATCTATGATCTGCCGATGGCCGGAGACCGACCAAACAAAGTCGGCCTCGAACAAGCTGCTATTACGCCATTTTCACAGGAACCAACAGGTAACGCCAAAGAATGTGGTCCAGGCTTCTTGGAGAATCGGAGTATGCTTCATGAGATTTAAGTAAAGCCAAGTGGCCTCTTTCTGCTGGAAGAAAGCCAGGTCGACCACGGCCGGGGGGAAATTTCGCCAAATGGCTTGCGCTCGCGGACAGTCACGAATCACGTGTAGAACGGATTCCTCCTCCCCACAGTAGTGGCAGCGGCTGTCATGTGCCACATGCCTGGCCACACTTTGTTGGTTGGTCAATAACCTCCGCTTAGCAACAAGCCAAAGAAAAGAGCGGATACGTGGTGGGCCATCCCATTTCCATATAGTCTGCCACAAAGGTTGCCGAGGTCCCGTGGGCCGACCCTCGATTAACTCGTAAGCAGACGATACCGTGAAATGGTCGTGATGAGTGAAATCCCACCGCGGACTGTCGGCCCCCAATTGAGCGACAAAAGGATCGAAATGCGCGAGAGCGAGGCAGAGGTGTCCTGGGAGGTACTGTTGGAATTCTTGCCAACGCCAACCGCCGTCCTCCGTCCGGAGTGCCGCCACAGTAGCACGCTGGAGGGAATCGGGCACTAGCGAGGAAACCAATTGGATAAGAGGGCCCCAATTTTCCAGCCAGTTGTCAAGCCAAAATAATACGCTCCGCCCATTCCCCACATCCCACCTGAGCCCTCGGCGAACCCAATCCCAAACTGTCGATATCCCTCGCCAGACGGCCGAGGCCCCCGTCCTGGCGATCGTGAGTAGCATGTGATGAGACTCGAACCTGTATTTCGCTCTCAATATCCGAACCCATAGTACTGTAGGTTTAGTGAGTAAGCCCCAGCCAAGCTTGGCTAGAAAAGCGTCATTCATCTCCCGAACACGTTTAAGGCTAAGCCCGTAGTCCGATTGGGCTTGCAAACGGACTCCCAGCTGACAAGATGCATCTTCCGATGGTCCGGCGAGGAACCCCAAAGAAAATTTCGCATGAGTTTCTCCAAATCATCGCACAGACGGCGAGGGAGGCGCACCGTCTGCATAGTATAAAGAGGCAGGGCCGAGAGAACAGCCTGTGTGAGGGTAACCCTGCCCGCAAGGGATAAAAGCTTATGACGCCACCCCGTAAGCTTCTTCTGCGCCGCATCCAAAATATATTGATAGGTACGCCTGGTGGTACGCTCATGGATTAAAGGAACACCGAGGTAACGACCTAAATTAGTCGTGGAGGTAACTTGAAGCCCGCTGCTTAGGCGCCGCGCAGTGTCGCGAGAGACATTCTTCGAGAAAAAAATCCTAGTTTTGGCAGTGTTAATCCGCTATCCAGAAGCTTGGCATAATTTATCCAAAGTCTCCCTAATAATATGTATCTGCCGATCATCAGCTTCTGCAAAGAGGACTAAATCGTCAGCAAAGAGTAAGTGAGAAATGGGGGCCCCGTGCGCCCCAGCGTGATCGGTTTCCAAACGCCCCTGGCCACCTCGGCTGAGATAAGATGGCCTAATCTCTCCAGGCAGAGAGCAAAAAGATATGGAGAAGGGGGGTCACCCTAACAGAGACCGCGCGATGGGCAGAAGGGCTCGGAGGCCTGCCCCTGCCAGACAACTTGCATAGTCGTAGTCGTAACACACTGCATAATCACCCAAATGAAAGGCT
>JAOQMR010000003.1:3413205-3435029 GCA_027563865.1 Erythroxylum pelleterianum
CTGTTACCCGGACTCACGTCACTTTTCTGTCCAAAAATTTCCAATCTCTCAGAAAATGAAATTCAATATTCATTAATATTAATTAATAAATATTATTAATATTTATTAATTAATATTATTAATATTAATTAATGATATTAATTAATATGATATCTTAACGGGTAATTGATATGTATTCTCTATACTAAGGGGCATTTATGTCATTAACACCAATTTTTGTTCTGTCCTTGATAACCAAACACATTTTTGTACTAAGGACGAAGACAAAAATCTCTGTTCTGTCCACCGTAACCAAACATCTTACTGTTTTCAATTCTTGTTCTGTTCTGTCCTGTCCTGTCCCATCCCGTTCCGTCCCTGTCTGCTGAAGACGCTAACTAAACGCAGCGTTAATTTGGCTTGGTTCTTTGGATACCGACGGATCATATTGGAAGTGGACTCGTTGGAAGTTATCAATATCCTTTTCGGCTCTCATATTGAAATTGATAGTACTAATTTTTTGTTGACAGGTACTCGAGAAATCCTCCAACGTACGTGGGAAGTGCGGCTTCAACACATGTATAGGGAAGGCAATCAGTGTGCCGATCTTTTGGCCACCCTAGCCGATCAGACCACCCCGGGCATACAACTATTCCAAGAGCTCCCTGAGGCAGTCCTAGCGCTCATTCACAGCAACATGCAAGGCGCTTTGTTCTGTAGAACATTGCGTTAATGAGCATTTTTTTTGGTTCCTTTAGTCCGTTGTATAAAAAAAAAATTTCTATGCCCATAATTTATGCCAATATTGTTTCAGATGATCCCATTCACATAAATATGTGAGATTTGAAAAAAACTATGTATATGAGATTGTCTGAAACAGAGTTAACACAGGATTATAGATACAAAAGATCTCGTTCCTCTTAAGTCATTAGTTCCTCTCAAATTTTCCTAAATTCATTGAACCTTTGAGTGAAAGGGTTATTTTAATTATTAAATTAAAATTTATATATATTTAAAATTTAGTTATAGTTAATTAATTAATTAAATTGTAAAAAATAAATAAATCATAAATTAAATTAAATTATTCATAAATTTTATGGATACATAAACAAGTCAAGATGATTAAATTGATCGTTGAACACACGTTCCACTAAGTACTAAGATTCAACCCTTATAATCTATAACATTCTTGCAAGCTTTCCAAACAACTTTGGAACATCCTCTCAAGTTCTTCCTAGTCAACATCAGTCAGTTTCCATTTGTCTCCAATCCAATGCGTTAGTTATATTAAATTAGCAGTTCATCAAACCAAACTCACTCGTTCAAGCAACAAGATTGAACCAAGGTTTTGAAATTCGTGCCACCAATTCCAAATGTTGTTGACCAACCCTCACTTATCTTCATCCAACGGTCCATTGCCAATCTCTCTCAATGACCAAGTTGCCCTCACCCTTCCTCATGCAAATCTCCTAGATTGATTGGGGTATTATAGTAAAAAGAGAAGAAACCGCTTTTTTGAAAACAAAAAGAATTTGAAACATCTTTATCCATTTCCAATAGCTGTCATTTTCTGTTAATTTTATAAAAAGGCCGGAAAAGCACCAACAAAGATAGTCTGTTCCCCACCTGCAACCTCCTCAATTACCTTTTTCACCCCTGACCTTTGATTTTACTCCGGACGAGTCACAGGGGTAGATATGTACTCCACCGCCCCAAAGTGACACCAAGGAAAGGGATGACCAGAGAGATAAAAAGTTGGCCAAGGTCCCATTTCTACCCTCACCACCACATGCTACTTGCGGTGTTCACAGGGGCGTAACTGTCCATATAGTGTTTAAATTCGAAAGAAAGGAAGGTGGAGGGGCATTGTGGTCATTTTAAGATTTATAAAGAGAGAGATAGAGAAAGACAGAAAAGAAAGAAGGAGAGAGAAAGAGAGAGACAACAGAGGTGAATAGGGAGAGCGAGAGAGAGAGAGAGAGAGAGAGACAGGAGACGTTTGTGTCCGTTTTTTCTGTTAAATATATGTGACAGGGATAGAAAGAGAGAATATGGTGTCGGACCAGGAAATAGCGAAAGGTGTAGAGACAGTGCTCCGTCAATCGGACCCTAACGCCGTCACCTCCTTCAACGGCGTTGTTCAGCAACTCGAAGCCAAGCTAGGGTTAGACCTCTCACACAAGACGGGTTTCATTCGCGACCAGATCAACCTCCTCCTCCGGCCACACCAGCCGCCGGCGACTACCACTACAGCCGTTGCCCACCATCCACCACCACCTTTGCAGCCACAGCTTCCACATGCACATGCGTTCCATCTCACTCAAAAGGACCATTTCGCCCTCCAACACCATCCCCAATTTCAGCAATTTTCTCCCCATTTTGCCCTCCATCCCCACCACCACCCTCAGGTGTTCCCTCAGGACCTCAACTTCCGACAGACGCATCCGGCGCCGGCGCAGCCACATCCGCACCAGGTTCAACAACCACCACCGCAGCCTGTCGTCAAACCTGAGGTCTTTTCTCAAAATGCCGCTGCTGCCCCTCCCGAAATCCCTAAAGAAAGGTAACGTGATGCTGCTTAGGGTTTCGTTAGGATTTCTTTAGGATTCTGATTTCATGTTTTTTCTTTCCTTTAGCCGTGTTTTGATAGAAAAGCTAGGGTTTTTTTAATTAGGGTTTGTCGTTTCTCGCCCTTCTTTATTATTCTTCATATAGTTACAGCTTTTAGCAGTTTATAAGCACGCAGCAATATTGCGTTATTTTTGTGAACATGCTATCGATGTCGTCAACTAATTGCTTTTATCATGATTTGAACTTAATTTATAATACTTATTAGATAATGCATTCGAGTTATTAACATTAAAAAGATAAACAATTTATTACTCAGCTGTTAATGCTCTTTGTTTTCAAATTTGTTGCTCTCATTATTTCCTTGCATATAATCGTGTTGGTCCATTGCTATTTTCCTTATAAGCATTGAGATTTTGAACTTGATCTTTTAGAGATTGGAGTGCTATTAATCAACCAAATTATACTTTTACAAATTTGCTAATGTACTACATAAGAAAATTTGCCATCAGCATTTACTCAGGCTAAGTGTATTGTCCACCGAATTATCCTGTTGTTGCCAGCTTTATTTTTCTTATGTTTAATGTCTGGAGTCTAATGTTTTCCAATTAACTATCCATTCTTTTTTATTTTGATCTTGAGAGTGACCCGAGTCTATATTGAAGCGACGCTTAGCTGGCATAGAATATGATTGTATCTTTGAACAAATTGCTGCAGTACTCCAGTTGGAGCTAAACGAAGAGGTGGCCCAGGGGGGTTAAACAAAGTTTGTGGTGTTTCACCTGAACTTCAGGCCATTGTTGGTGAGCCAGCCTTGCCAAGGACAGAGGTATCTTATCGCATATTTAATTCCTCTTATGCATTGCAGTTCTACTATTTAATTCCTTATGCAGAAGCTGAAGAAATTCTTAATGTTTGCAAGATCTTTACTTTGCTTAATGTAGATTGTGAAGCAGTTGTGGGCATATATAAGGAAAAACAACCTTCAAGATCCAAGCAATAAGAGGAAGATTATTTGTGATGAAGCCTTACGTGTGCTCTTTGAAACAGACTGCACAGATATGTTTAAGATGAACAAGCTTCTGGCTAAACATATTATGCCATTGGAACCATCAAGTATGTAGTCTGGAATTTTATGCAATCATTACTACCATGTTTGACATGATCTAAGGGCAATTCCTATGAAATTCGGTGCAGAAGAGTCCGGCCAAGCTAAAAGAGCAAAGGTGGATGTGGATTCCACAACTGATAGGGCTGACCCTGGCGGATCTTTTGTGACAATATCTGAGCAACTGGCCAAGTTTTTGGGGACTGGAGGAAGGGAGATGACACAATTGGATGCATCTAAACGTGTTTGGGAGTATATAAAAGTTAATAATTTGGAGGTTAGTAGCTTGTTTAATCATTCTCTTTCATTATCATCAAACGGTTTTCACTTTATCTTGGCTGCATATTTGTTGCAGGTGCCTTTTGTTGGACTGATAACTGATTTTAGGTTTCCCTCTGCTGTTGTATTTGTTTTTTCTTTAGGGCAATTGCGTTTAGGGTTTATTGACGTTGAATTATTTCATTAAGAGGGCCTCTGAGCATCTAAATGATGCTTCAAGGCCCTTTTTAAAAAAAAAAAAATCAGATGAATGAGGGGTGTGAATACTCAAAAGCCACACCCTATTAACCCAACTTAAATCAGATTTTTAGAGTAAGGTGCGCCTACTTATATTTTAAAAGGTCTTAGAAATTAAACTTCATTTGGATTGATGGGGCAAACTGCAGGTACAGATACCTTATTCTAATACTACCTCAATTATAGCAAAGTACGAGCACTCTATTATCAATTTGTTGCATGAATTTTCAACGTGACTTAAATAGGGTATGAATTCTATAGCTCCATTTATCAAGAAAGAATTTAAGAAATAATTTCACATCATCCAGCAATTTCTTAGTCTGATTAATAGGGTGATGGGTATTTTGACCTTTCACATCCCACGTTCAGCTGACAAAAGAAATTGCTCCCTGAACCATCATTTAAATAGTCCGTGGCCCTCTTTATAAATTAATTTATGGTCAACAGACCTTAACTTTAATTTTCTGTTTTTTTCTGTTTTATTATCTATGTGCTGTCAGTCTCTTCTACTAGAGCCGACATTTTTATGACCCCTTGTTGCCTATTGCTTCTCTGGTTTTTGTTTTTTTTGACATTTTTCATTGTTATCTAATTTAATTGTATCCTCTTTCCCTCTTAAAATAGACAATTAGCACTCGTCAGTTTGAAGCAACATATAGGGAAGTGAATTTGCAATTAACTTTCTCAGATTCTACTTGTATTCCTTTAGGATCCTCTGAATCCAATGGCAATACGCTGTGATGCAAAGCTTCAGGAGCTGTTTGGATGTGAAAGCATTTCTGCTGTGGGTGTTGAAGAAATGTTAGCTCGCCATCATTTATTCAAGAGGTCTTGATATTTGATTCTTAAGTGGTTAGTATTCTGAAAACTTTATGCTGATGTGTTAAAAGAGTGTATGAACTAAGGGGTGGCAGAGTGTGTTTGTCACTTTTTCTCTTGTTATAGCATCCTCGCATCATGTTTGAGTTTTTCCAACTCAAAATAGTCGAGCAATTTTCTGTTCGTATTTCTGGGCTTGACTAGTCTGAAGTTAATTGCACTGAGTCTCACGAATAGGGAGTTTTTTGGGTAGAGATTACCATGTTAAGAAATGCATCCCAAAGCTTTTTGCTTGTTGATAAATGCAAGCTTTAACATGACCATGTTGTCCTTGATCTTAACATGATTTTTTGCTAACCTCCAATATCAGTTATCCAGTGTGAACTTCATCAGTGAAATGGTAGGCCTTTCATTTATATGTAACCTCCAAATGGCTTGCTGATGTTGTATACTTGCGGAACTTCTAATAGATCTGTCATGAATATGTATTTTATTTTCCTTTTTCCAGACAAATATGCACATATATATACAACTCCCAAAATCCATTTTGATCTATTTGTCAGCTAATACTTTCTCGTTGTTTTTGTACATTGTCAGACTCGCCATCAACAAATCTTTCGTTTGCATCTTTGAGCTTCCTTGTTCAAATTACGAATGAATGTCTCGTCTTTTCTGCAGGTGCATGGAATGCGAGCCATCTGGTAGCTTTTAGGATGGTAGAAACTGATGATAGTGAAGAATCTTCCTTTTTGGTCCTTTTATTGTTCTTTTGTTCCCCCTGTTTTTGTTGATTAACGTGGTTAGGTGATATGATCATTTGCTTTGTTTTTTTTAATGATCAGAATGAAAGCCAATGGCGGGAATATCTTTGTAGTTATGCCGTTAGGTTCTTTGCTCCTTCCGTAGTCCTTTTAACTTGGAAATGTCTAACCCTTATGATCATAGATTGGAGACAGTAGTGGAAATGTAAAATATTATGTATTTCCCCTGAAGGATGATTATGTGTATTCAATTGCCAGGTTTCGTTTACTTTACCCAACTTAATATCTCCAAGCATTCCCTTATTCACAGGTTCACTGTACATCATATATTCCAAATAAAGTGTTCAGGATCTGACCCAAAATTAACGGGCCAAATTCGAGCTTATCAGGTTTTGAAGGATTGGCCTGACCTAGCTTGACCGGATTGGTTGAGCAAGACAATGTTATTTCAGCTTCGATCATCTCGGATGTAAGGTTATAGGCAACCCGCTGTGATTCGTTAATACTCCTGGTCACAGTGGGAAGATCTTTTTCGTACGACTTTGTCATCATACAGGGTACAAGATTAGGAGTTTCAATAGTATAATGTTCATAGGAAGTTATTACTATTTGAATTTCTTAAAATCAAATTAATATTAAATAAGTGAATAATATATTCACTTATGAAAAAATATAACTCTAAGATACTTGAAATTATGTTACAATTTGTAGTAAATATTAAATGTTATTTTTATTATGATTTTAAAATAAATATTATACAAAATTGTTTTGGATGCATTCGTTTTTAATTTAATGGTAAGTTTTAAAAAATTTTAATTGAGTGATTAATTTTTTAAAATTTTAATTAAGTAATTAATTTTTTAAAAATTTCAATTTAGAGATTAATCTTTTAATTTTTTTAATTAAATTATTATAAATGAACATTCATATCATATTTAATAGACATGTCACATGTCATAAAATCTTCTATTGCAAACTAGGCAACTACAAAAGCATAGTATAGGTTGTTTTTAACATAATATGAAAAGCAATGACTATTTTTTACGTTAAAATGGAGCGTTTTCAAGCATAAAAGGGTCTCTATAGAGAGATGAGAATCCAATTAAACAGAGACTCTGAAAGAGAGAGAGAGGGGAGGTTTTAGCTAAGCAAAAACAATGGCAGAAGACCTGGTGCTAGACACGGCGATTAGAGATTGGGTGCTTATACCTCTCTCTGTGGTTATGGTTCTCATAGGGATCCTCCGTCACTTTGTCTCCAAGCTCATGCGCTCTTCCCAGGTGCCCGATCCCAAGATCGTCAAAGAAGGGTATGGTGTCTCCTAGTACGAATTCGTATTTATTTTTCTAATTTTAATGTTTACGACGGAAGTTTCATTAATCGTTGACTGGTTTGATTCAGGCAAGTGATCGTTAGGGCTCGGAATTTGCGCGCCGGCGCTAATTTCATTCCTCCCAAGGCGTTTCGTGCTCGTAGGCTTTATTTTAGCAACGAGGTTTGCTTTAGGGTTTTCTATTTTGTTCTTTTGTCTTTTTGGTAATTTCCGGGTCTGGGATTTGTGAAATGGAACTTGGATGATTGTCAAATTTCACAAAATTCATGCCATTTAGAAGTTTTAGTGTGGATTAATGAATAATGGGTCCTTTTGATTTGTTGAACTTGCTTGGGAGTTGGTTCAAACTTCAAAGACAACAGACTTGGTTAACTGAGTAGTGATTATTAGGTAGGACTGGATCTCAGATCGTAATTGGTTTGATTCAGGCAAGTGATCGATAGGGCTCGGAATTCGCGCATGGGCGCTAATTTCATTCCTCCCAAGGTGTTTCATGCTCATAGGCTTTATTTTAGCAACGAGGTTTGCTTTAGGGTTTTATCTTTTGTTCTCTTGTCTTTTGGGTAATTTCGGGTTTGGGATTTGTGAATTGGAACTTGGGTGATTGTCAAAGTTTGCAAAATTCATGCCATTTAGAAGTTTTAGTGTGGATTAATTAAGAATGGGATCCTTTTGATTTGTTTAACTTGCTTGGGAGTTCGTTCAAACTTCAGAAAACGCAAACTTGGTTAACTTAGTTGTGATTATCAGCTAGGACTGGATCTCAGATCGTAATTCAACATGAAGCTAATTTCTTGTGTGAGGAGAGAGTACCATTGAACAAGTTACTATTCTTTTCTCTATTTAGGCTTACTGTTCATTCTCTATTTAGGCTAATGAAGTTTGAAACAGCTCTATTCCTTATTAAAAATATGGCTAAGTAGTTTTCTTTGACAAATACTTGAGAGTTTGCAGAGGGGTGGCATTGTAAGAGTGTAGTAGTTTCTTTATAGTCAGGTCTCCCATGGGCTTGAGGAGATTTATGGGTTTCTTGTCCTTATAACTTGTCAATCAGATGCTTTTTTTTCCGTGGTTTCACATCTTGGAAGCTTTATGAGCTCCATATTGTCTTAATTTGTTTTTTACCCTGAACTTGTTGGATTACTGCTATGCTAATGCCTTCTTTGGCTGTTTATAGGAAAATGGACTCTTATTTGTTCCTAAGGGCCAGGCACAAAACGCTCAAGCACAAATGTTTTCTGATCCAAATATGGCCATGGATATGATGAAGAAAAACTTGTCTATGATCATACCCCAGGTATTGGAAGATGTGTTGATTTCAGTTGTTCCGTAGAATCTTTGTTCATACTAGCATAATTGACTTGGTGATTTGTATTGTCCTTGCTGGCCAGACACTTACATTTGCATGGGTCAACTTTTTCTTCTCTGGATTTGTTGCAGGTTTGTTCATTAACATTGTGTTAGAACTTGCAGATTATTGATCTTTTGCATTAGTTATTTGATCTGTAATTTTGTTGTGCATATTTTGTATATTGCTACTCTATTGGTTGCAGCCAAGATACCTTTTCCACTGACTCAGAGGTTCAGATCAATGTTGCAGAATGGTATTGACTTGAGCACTGTTGACGTTAGCTATGTCAGTAGTCGATCATGGTACTTGTCTACTTTTCTTAAGCAGGAAACTAATAAATGCACATTAAAAATTGTATATTACTAGACACTCACTGACTTGTTTATCTGATGATTTGCAATTGCTTTATTTCTCCAGGTATTTCCTCAATTTGTTTGGACTAAGGGGCTTATTTAGTCTCATCCTGGGTGAAGAAAATGGTTAGTTATTTGTCGAATCGACTGTTGTGATATGTATTTTGACTCAGATCTGCTGGTTTCTTTTCCTTGCTATGTAGTTGATACTATAAGTTAAGACTTCAGCTTAGATTTGGGTAACCTGATGCATCTATTTACTATCACAAGATTTGTTGTTCTTTCTGCAGCTACTGATGATACACAACGTATGATGCAAATGAGTGGATTTGGCTTTGATCCATCAAAGGTACAAAATTAAGCGGTTCTATTTTAGCATTTGGAGCTTGTTTTTGTATGTTTCATTGTCTCTTAGTTTACAATTATTTTTCTTGAGCCATGGTAAGCACCTAGGCATCACATTGAATGTGATTCTTTGATTAAATATCTGATATATCTCCTATCTTCTATAATCTTTATTATTACTCTATACTTGAATTGAAGTCTTACCAACACTTGAACCTGTAAATCTGCGTGTTAATAGTTGGTTTCTGTTTTCCATCTCGAAAGAAACAGGCTGAAAGTTGTTATATCCTTGAACTAAGATCTTGCTGTCATACTAGCCATGATCACAGATAGGTTTTGTTTTTGAAACAGCTAATTCTTGATTATTAATCACATAGCAGCATGTAGGGATAGTATACTGGAAATAATATCCTACAAATCTTCTTTTTTGTCCGTTTTGATGATTTGGTTTACTAGTGAGATGGGCTCTGTTACTGTAGATCCCATAGGCAGCAAAATCATTACTTTCTACATAAGTGCGGTATTTTATGTTCTGCCATGTTCTTCCACTACAACTATGGTTAACTTGTTTAGATATGAAAGTTTGTCTCTTAGGAACTTCTGGTGCTTGGATGCACTTTGTACGGGTGAAGGAGGAGTTATGCCTAAACTTTTTTCTGAGAAAAATATTTTCTTGGCAAAATATAACTTTATCCGGAGAGGTAACAGGGTCTCGTGGTGGAACGTTAATAACAAGTGAATTTTTCTAATTGTTCCTGTAGGTAGAATGATCTGTGGGGTTTTTGGATAGGAATTGTACTTGTTGAAATTATTCATTGTAGGGTCAGGCTTTTTTTAGATTGAATTATATCGATCAATGGAATGTTATCATGTCAGTGTTATTTTTTTAATGCTTCTTGGAACCATTGGATACCGACCAAGTATCATCAGGTCTTTTCATGGGATGGTGTGGCTAGGACCCACTTAGAAGCTATGTACCTATTTTTTCTGGACTCCTAGATGAACACTGGAATTGATGTTAGATATTAGGATGCAGATTCTTTGCCTATGACCTAGTGGTTTGAATATTGTGGAAAAGAATACCCATGATGAGAAAGCTGTCTCTTTGCGGGTCTGTTCCAGCTATCATGTTGGCTCTATGCTGGTATTTCACAACTTTTTTGGGTCCGATGTGACCCAATTAGGTTCACAGTCTACCGGGCCAGTTGCTTTTAAACTTTTAGAAAAAAAGCTTCCAGTTTTTGTTGCAGAAGCTTTTGATATAGCTTAATTTTTTGCTGAGAAGGAAGGAAAGGAACATAACTCTGGGTGTTACTATGCCAAGCTTTTTCCTATTATGGTATTTAAATGTCTGACATGAGTGACTTACACTCTATGGTTTCGTAGCAATGTGCACATAAACCTATATCAGGTGATCAATAGAGCATCTGTGCCTCGTGTCAAGAATCTTTCCAATGGTTAAACATCAGTTTTTTTCACATACTTTTAGTCTTGATGCCTGTTTTTAACTTGGATTTAGATTGGTCCATGGCAGAGTGGGCAGGTGCTTTATGATCTTTAGATGAGGAACTTAACCTATTTTCAGTTGGAACTGATTTCTACTTGATTTTATAAACGTGTGTATATTTTGGAGAATTCTCAACTAGCATTGCTGTCCTATAAGTTTTGTCTACTGCGAAGTTGTAAGTTTGAACGAGAGCCTTAACCCCTACTCCCTAATGCTGCAGATTTGTGGTTGTCTCCCCACCAACCAAAAAAAAAAATGTATATATATTATGATGAAATAACTTTGAAGCTTATAGCTTCTTGATCCCCGTCCTTTCTTACGTATTGTCTAGATTTTTTTTTTTTTTGCAGCGTCAATGCTAATTTACTGCTTATGTTTTGGCCAGAGCTTGGGTGCTGAGAAGGATGGTCTTGACATAGTTCAGCATGAATGGGCCCTTCCCAAGTTTGAGAGACGTGCTGAAGCTGTGCTTAAAAAGTTTGTGAGTTGATCATTGCAAGTTGCAGTCCGCTTCTTGAGTCTAACCACCAGTAAGGCTCAACATTCTTCTTACCTAGCATTCTTGATGGTCCAGCTTGGAACCTTTCAAGAATTCACAGCAAGAATTGGCGGTTTCTTCCTTGTAGCATTCCAGTTAATATGAAACATTTTATAACACTGGAAAGCTTTAATCATTTAGGGGCCTCATGGCTGTAAAATTGTGCCTTCATAGTAAGTCTGTTGACTCTTTGATCTTTTCTAGAATACTATCCTAATGTTGGCAATGAGATCGTGATTTTTGGACAGGGAAGTCAATCGATAGTTTCATATAATTATAGATAGATTAAAGGGATCAGTAGTAAAGCTGTTGGCAAGAGTTTGTTGTTTAAGGATTGCTTTTAAAAAAAACTTTATGTATTTTACTGCCTTTGCTCAGGTGATTCCACCTCCTATGGTGACTTTGCTAAGTGGGTTGGAAAGGTTAATGTTCATGATAAGGTGAAAGAATATGACCGATCATGATTACTGGGTATAACGTTAAAATTAGATTCAGCTTAAAGTGTAACAGTGGAAGCTTCTGATACTCTCAACTATTGCGTGGTAGAGAGGGAGACTGACTGATGGCTTTCCCAGAACTTGCTCTCCTTAACTGTTGCTTTCGTAGTGGACCATGTAACGAGACAAGAGGAAAAGTTGGGGAAAAAGAGAAGTTAACAGAAAAGGAAAAGGTTTATGTGGACGCCAAACCTAAAAAGAAGAATAAAGGTAGATTTGATTGCTAATAACGGATGTTTTAAAAATTAGACCGGTGATTAAATCGAAGAAGCAACTGATTCAAGGGTTAATGATTCAATCGGAATTTAACTGTCATTGAACCGGTGATTAATAAATATATAAATTTTTATTTTATATATTATATATAAAAGATAATTTTTAAACATATTATTTAATTATTTATTTATCTAATTGTAAACTTAAACCTTTAAACTTCAAAATATACAATTTTTTTAAAAAGTTCGCCAAATATAACACAAAATAAGATAACAAAGTTTGCTAGTCATATTTTATAAAAAAATTAAAAAAAGATCATTAATCATAATATTCATTCAAGTTGAAATCATAAAAAATCGGATCTTTCTTTCACTGTTTCAATTAACTACATACTTAGACATTGGTGAAGCGAATTGAATTCATTGTTGGAGATGACTAGGAAATTTACCATCGGTAAACATACATGTTGGTATTATTCAACAAGCCATGTGTGAAAAGTTGTTAGGCCAAGACATCAACTTTCATGCAAAAACTCTCATGATGACATGCACCTCCCCTTGCTTTTGGTCATTTCTATACCTGATTTGATGGAGAAAATTGGGATATTAATATCCTGATGATGATTAGAAGATCATAGAATTGAGAGATCACACTCCTTGATGATGATGATGATGATAGATAAGAGAACATCTTCCCACATGTTAACATCTTTTGGACTCGATGATCCATTGGAGGCTCACATGGATGCCTGCCTCGTTACACTCTCTCTTGTATTTATTTGTTAACATTTCTTTATCAACAATTGATAATGGATACGGTTTTAAAATTGTTTATAACTAATAAATATATTCCCTAAAAAAAAACTAATAAATATAATATCGATTGATAAAAGTAATACTCAAAATGTTAATGGTAGTTTTGTAAATCCTTTTGTCTCTTTTAATATTTATATTGAATTTTAAATTAATAATAATCTATTAATTATATATTTAAAGTGAGTGATAATTTAAACTTAAATTATATATATAGTAGAACCTTTTTAAATTGATACTCGATAAGTTAATAAACTCTCTAAGATAATATTTTTCTCCGATCTTGACTTTGCCGGTTGAAAATTTAACAAATTTCAATAAGATAATAAGATTATATATTTTCAAAATACTTCTATATAAATATAGGGTCCCATTAATATTATAAATTAATAATTATTCCATTAATAACATTATTCATTAGTTTTCATTAATATTATGTACAATAAATCTATGTTTTAGATTCATTCAATTAATATGAAATATGAATTTTTTAAAGATATAATGCTTTTTGATGTAGTCAAAATTTAACTTCAATCAATTATAAAAATATCTTTAAATTAGTAAATATTAATTTATCTGTTAATTAATATCTCTATAAAATAATAAATATCATGATCTTAACAATATTAATTTATAGAGGTTTTATTATAATTTAATTAATTAATATAAAATTTTGATAAGTACGTAGGGTTCATAAGAAATCAAACCCATAATTTATATCAGTAAAAAATAAAAAATTATATTGGAAATACAATTAGTTGAGGAAGGACAATTAGGGATGGTAATTGTACCCGAACCCGATAAATACCCGATAAAATTCTAAAGAACAAAATGTGATGGTTTTGGTACATTACGGCAAAAAGAAGGTGAGAAAACAAAGGGATGGGTGGGGTATGGCCATACCATATGTGGGACATAAACAGACCAGACTGATGGCGTGGCAAAATCAGACGGCTGTGAGTGGACCCCAACGTCACGAGCGTGCTACCTGGAAAGCATGTCCGTTCACTCGAGCCTACCAGACCAGAGCCTCCAACTTTAGAAAGGGCGGTGGGCTTAAACTTAATTAAGGAAAAAAAGCAAAAAAGAGAATGCAATCAATCGTCCTTGTTTCAGTATCATCATCATTATCATTGGGTCACTCCCTTCTTTGAACGGCCCTGATCGTAGTTGGTGAATTAACTACAAGCAGGTGTCAGTGGGCCATCCCTTGTTTCTACGGTCGTGATGATCTTAGTTGGTAATCACTTTTATCCCACCGGCCTAGAGAGATTTGTTTGCTCAGTGCTGTGCTGTCCATTCCGTTCTACCATTTGGGTGTCTAATCACCTGCTGAGTGTCCACAGTGACATAAGAAAAACCTTAGGATTTCGTAATATTATTTTATTAGGTCTATAATAAAATAAGATAGACAATGAGAGTTTTATTAAATTTTATTTTATCTTAAATAATAAAAATAAGAAGTCTCCAAAAGTTTATGATATAATGTAAAATAATAAATAACTTTTCATTATATTACATTATAAATGAACAATATTTTATTGTATTATATTATGAACTCTTCCGTCCTTTTCAAATAATAATTTTTTAATATTATATTAATTAACATTTCATTATATTATAAATTATTTTATTCCATTAAAAATCTTACGTCCAATTAAGCATAACCTTAAAATCGGCGAATAATTCGACCATAATAAGCAAAACTTTTGTTAAAATTTTTTGTAAAAGAATTAATTTAAATTTATATTAAATAAATTTTGCTACTTTAAGTTTATAAATTTAATTAAAATAAATCGATAGATAAATTCTAACAAGAAATTTCAACACAAAATTTTTGAAAATTTTGCCACTTTTTTCCTTGAAATTATAAGAAAGAATAATAACAACCTAATAAAAAATGGATGACAAACATGATTTAAAACACTCTCCATACCTAGTGGAAATAAATAAAGCACTACAAATACAAGGGATTGAGTTAATCTACATAGATCCAATGCTCTTTGATATTCTCAAATGACTAATATTATTTGTACTAATTGGAGCTCAAGTGTATTGCCTAGCATGTGATTGTATTATAATCAATCTATTACTCCAATACAAATGCATTAAAAAAATAATTAAGCAAATAAAAAATTTAAAGTGATTTCATGTAATTGGATCTATGACATTAATGATTTTTTTTATATATTTTAATAGTCTATTGAATTAAAAGCTATGGTTTTTTTTTATATACCATTGTCTTGTACTATCTAAGTAGTGATTATTTATGTGGATGAAGAACCATACAATATGTGTAAATGCTAATATAAGACATCTCTTTTTGTTATTTTTTAATAAATTTAAAATATCAAGAAATAATATATTTATATATTTCTTAGAACATGGGGGCATCATAAGGCAGTCACCTTTCTTGCCCTACTAGACAAGAACACAGTTAAACCCACTCAAAGAGAAGATATGATGTTGCATGTGAAATGGCCTCCACCATATAAGATTTCTAATTTATTTTGTCCAATTTATCAATCAATTCCATTGATATAACACTACACATTAGAAAAATCCTTATCAAATTCACATTTACAACTAGACAAAGCTAGTGCAGTCAGAGAGACATGAGGTGTCAAATTGCAAAGATTCTTCAAAGTGCTCTCAAACTAAAGTATATGGTTCTCTTCTTCATTAGACAATCCTTCCATCCCTATAAATAGCTCCCTCATTGATCTTAACTTCATTCAATCTCCAGTCCAACTCATATAATATTATCTTTCAACCTTCTCTAGCTTAGTTTACAGTTTCATTGAGATGGCCAGTGTTGAGGTACTTGATTACCATAATTAAGTTGCAGTCTATTTTGGTCACTCCAACTTGTTATGATCATTTTGGTTTCTTTTATGGTTTTGCAAATCTAGCACAAGTGATGATTGATCTTCTCTTATTAATCCTTAAATCATCTTTGGATTTCCGTATGTTGTTATAAACTATGTTTATGTGATCCTTACTAATCATAGAAGTTCGGATCATGGGGAAGCTAGATCATGGTCCAGTTCAGTCTACTGCAACTTATGGTTTCAACCAGCTTTAGCTTAAGGATCATATGATGGATCAAACCGTGAAGCTCAATACATGCGATTACTAGCTTATAAAATTTTCAGTCAGCAATCCTCTCTATGACCCTTTTCAAAATCCATTGCCATGGTCATCGGAGAGTGTTCTGACTGGATCAGGATTGTTTTCATTTGGATTATGAATATTTTTGTTTCAAACAATAATTACATGGTTTATGCAGGTTCAGGATGCAACATCGGTGTTGACAAAGACTGAAACCCCTGAGATAACCAAGACTGAGGAGGTCACTCCCGACGAAACCACACCAGCTACTGAGCTAGAGGGTGACTTGACAAACGAAGAAACAGCCACCGAGGTCCAGGTCGTGGAAGAGAAAGCTCCGGTGACCCAAAAACCTGAAGATCCAGTAGTAGATGAAACCAAGGAGGAGGTCGTTGAACCAAAAGAAGAAAAAGCCGATGAAGTTCAGGTGGAAGTTGCAGCAGAAGAACCATCAACAGAAGTGAAGCCTGTCGCTGATCCTGTAGTTGAGGAAGTGCCTGCAGCAAAAGTGGAAGAGACCGTCGATGAGAAACCAGCTGTTGAAGCACCAAAGGAAGCAGTTGAACTTGAAGCTACCACAGAACCAACAGTAGGGAAAACTGATGAGGAATGAGTGATCGGCATGTATGTGTAGCTGTTGTGATGGCTCTTTTTAGGCACTGAAGTTGGCTAAGTTATTTTCTGTTTCTTCTTTTGTTCTAAAATTTGGTTATATCACAGCAGGAATTGGGTTGTCCTGAATCCACGTATCCCTATGAAATGGTGACAGATTTGTTATACTATGTACATGGGGTGTTGGGTTACAGCATGGTGGTTCGAGCTTGAGATGGTGTGCTTTGATAAGGAATAATATTTACTGTTATTGAGTTTTGGTTCAATCTATGCGTCAATCTTTATGCAAAATTTGCCATCTTTTTCTCTTCTCTCTTGAGAATATTTGAAGAAGATGTTAATCAGACAATGAGGATGTACATACACACACACTTACCATGCTCAAGGATAAGAAACATTGATCAATAATTCAACATATTCGATCGATGTTTCAAGAACTTGGTTAAGGTTTGTGATACAGAAATGCACAAAGCATATAAAAACAGATGTACAAGAAGTTTGAGAAAGGCCAAGCCGTGTCAAATGCGTAAAACAACATTGGGAACACAAGGAACAGCAACGGCGGTGGTTCGAACGAACCTACATCTTGACGTTCCAATTTCAGACATTTATTATGGACCTATACAGGCCTGCGAAACTCACATAAATAAATGGCTGAAATTTATTAGACACAATAAGACACTATAATAATATTGAACAAAGAATTAGAACGGGTCCAAATATTAGAGTGTTCTAATCAACCTTGACACAAGAACAGTGCATATAGATTAGCCAGTACATACGTTTGCAACAGCCAATTCTTACAGAACCAGACAATTCTCTCTAGAAGATAGCTTAGACACATTATGAATGCACAATTATGCCATATAAAGTAGACCAAGGTGCTGCACATTCAAACGGTATGACAGTAATCTGAACATCCACTGAAAAGCATAATTTTGATTTAACTTTAGATTTATAGACAGCTGAGAGAGCAAGATTTAGGATAATCATAGTATTTGTATAGATATCGATGTCATTGCATAATCTCTGTAATTACATGTCATGAAGTGCAGTTGTTGTAACTGGTAAAGCATGTCCATGGAAGCAGAGATACTCCCTTCCCTTCCTTTCTCCACCATTATTTTTACACTATACCTCTATATAATCAGTTTGCAAAAATAGCAATAACATCGCATTCTTCTCTAACATAAAAATCTATGGTGCCTCCTTAAAGTAAAAGATGGACACAATCTGGCACCTCCTTAAAATAGAAGATGGACAGCATCCTATCTGTACAAGTTGAGTACAAATCTTTTGTATGTGCAGTTATAAACCCCAGCTATCCCCAAAACTGAACGCGGCTGAAATTTCACCAAGTACCAAAGCTACAGCTAATATGCTCCAGGGTGATGAAATTTAGACGATCTCGCATTACAGCAATTGAAGGATAAGGTGGGAAACACAGCCGGAAAAAGCAGGTATGAGATGAAGGCAGACGGTCATGTGACTCTTTTGTCTTGTAAATGGAAAGCCGACCTCCCAAACCACGGAAGCCTTCTACCGGCAGATATTTTATTGAAGTCCAAAAGAAGAGTAGAATCTTTCTCTGCTCAGCAGACATTTCAGCAACAATCTGCAGAATAGTCGAGAAAAAAATTATATAGTACAAAAGGCAATGCCTGCATTATCTGTCTGGCAGGAAGATATATGCCATATCAACTGCACAAAAGGTCCATTTCTACCAATTTGTTCTTCCCACACATGAACTAATACATAACAAAAAACTGCCAACCAGGTCACCATCCACCTGAACAAGAGCTTTCTACAGCTGATATTGAACGCGGTTCATGATTCCCCTTCAGGTCCTTTACAACATTGTTCAATTGTGAAAGAAACTGAACAAGACAAGAAGTGCAAAATGCAAGTCTAAATTCTAGAGAATACAATTTATGGAGGACATTTTCAGATTGTTATCACTAAGAACATAACTAACAGCACCATCAATCTGGCAACTTATTCCTTTGCTCAATGGGGGCTTCGCCAAAACACAATCACATACTGAAGTTTGGTTTTTAGCAATTGTATGGCTCCTTATGCATAGTCATTAGCAGAATCAACGACTTCTTAATACTTAGTAGCGTCAGTCTGGCTAGGGTTTCAAGACTGTAACAAGGCTATTCAATGTCCAGGAGAAGCCTCAACCTTTATGAGAATAGACAAAACAGGAAGGAAAAGGTGAAAAATGAAAAGAGAACTCCAATCATTTGGAGTCCTCATCATCCAGAATAATGTTGATGTTAAGCTTTCGGATTGTCATAAATAAGCATATCATTAATGTCCCATTTAGTGTAAAAAATGTAATGTCTAAGAAAGCCATAATCAGTTTTAGTTATGAAAGGAACCAGGAGGCTAAGAGCTAAATAAAACAAAAGATTCCATTTGTTCTTTCCAAATGATTATAATTGCCATGGCCAAAGAACAGAGAGAATGTAACGGGCTGGCCTCACCCCAAAGCAAGGGTTGCTCCAAACCTAAAAGTAAACTGAACCCACATATAGAAGAATGAAGCTGTTAGGACCAATGACAATAATAATACTAAGCCTAGGATATGGAGAGTATATTCACGTAGGAAGAAAGAGGGGGCTGCAGGGAATGATGTCAGAGTTAGTTAGAATGGGGAGGGCTGATGTGTTGATGTGGCACAGGAGGAATAACCGAATGTACTAGGGACAGCTAGGGAGAAATAGGGAGGGGAGAAGAGAGAGAGGGTATTCTGGAAGTAAGAAGTTTAGTGTGACAGAGGAAGGAGCTATTCTTCCCCTGAGGAGCAACTCTTGCTCTGGTGTATTGAGTGATCTTCGGATTCAGTGTAATAGCCGATAGATCATTGATTTTCTATCCTTAATATACATATCTCTAGTCTATTAGTTGTTAGATGAGTTGTTAGATGAGTTGAATGGGGCAGGATACTTTTCGAAGTTGGACCTTAAGTCGGGATATCATCAAATTCGGGTCAAGGAGGAGGATATTCACAAGACTGCTTTCTGCACTCATGACGGGCATTACGAGTTTCTCGTGATGCCATTCGGGCTTACCAACGCGCCAGCCACATTTCAATCAGTCATGAATGATATCTTCAGGCCTTTCCTCAGAAGATTTGTGTTGGTATTTTTCGACGACATTCTCATTTATAGTGCTGATTGGGTTACTCATCTTTTGCATTTGGAGAATGTTTTGGAGGTTTTACAAGCCAACCACTTTGTGGTTAATAAGCAGAAGTGTAGTTTTGGAAGAAGAACAGTAGCTTATCTGGGTCATGTAATTTCGGCGCATGGAGTAGCAGTTGATCCTGTTAAGGTATCCTGTGTGGTGAATTGGCCGGTGCCACATAATGTGAAGGGGGTGAGAGGTTTTCTCGGGTTAACGGGATATTACCGCAAGTTCATTATGAACTACGGAAAAATAGCCAAGCCCCTTACGGAATTGACAAAGAAAGAAGGTTTTTTGTGGAACGCAGCAGCATTAGAGTCCTTTAACACCCTAAAGAGGGCCCTTACTTCATCTCCGGTATTAGCTCTTCCGGATTTTTCTCAGGGTAATCTGTCCAAGTCTGCTTATGAGAAGGAACTGATGGCTTTGGTTTTGGCAGTACATCATTGGCGTCATTACTTGTTGGGACGGCCTTTTGTTGTCTATTCAGATAAAAAAAAGCCTCCATTATTTGCTCCAACAGAGAGTTTCCACCACGGACCAACAATGTTGGATGGCTAAGTTGCTCGGGTATCATTTTGAGGTAATCTATAAGCCGGGTCCTGACAATAAAGCTGCTGATGCCTTGTCCAGAATTTATGAAGAGGCTAAACTGGGAAGTATCACCTCATACCCATTGTGGGCCAATGTCAAGATTCTTCAACAAGAGGTGGAAAAAGACCCGGTGCTAAGTGCAATTATAAAGGCCTTGCAGCAAAATCCAGCTGCAAAGAGGGGGTTTGTGTGGCACCAAGGAGTTCTCCTACACAAGGGAAGGTTAGTGATTTCAGCCCAATCTACCTTCATTCCTGCTCTGTTACAGGAGTTTCACTCATCACCTATGGGAGGTCATTCGGGATTCCTTCGGACATACAAGAGGATTGCTCAGAATCTTTATTGGATTGGCATGAAGAAGTCTATTCAAGACTATGTTCAGTCTTGTGACACTTGCCAGAGGCAAAAATATGCTGCAACTTCTCCAGGGGGTCTTTTGTAGCCCTTACCGATTCCTAATCAGATTTGGGAGGACATCACTATGGATTTCATCACGGGACTCCTGAAATCTAAAGGATATGAAGCTATATTAGTTGTGGTGGATAGGTTATCTAAATATGGTCATTTTATTCTTTTGAAGCACCCTTATACGGCTAGAAGTATGGCTGAAGTGTTTATTAAAGAAGAAGTTCGTTTACATGGAGTCCCGGCCTCAATCATAAGCAATCGTGATCCTTTGTTTGTGAGTTATTTCTGGAAGGAATTGTTTCGACTTCAAAGCATTATGCTCAAAATGAGCTCCTCCTATCATCTGGAGACGGATGGACAAACCAAAGTTCTCAATCGATGCTTGGAAACTTATTTGCGGTGTTTTGCTTCTGAACAGCCCAAACATTGGTCCCTTTGGATTTCTTGGGCTGAACTTTGGTACAATACTACTTTTCATGTTTCCACAGGTTCCACTCCGTTTGAGATGGTTTATGGTAGAAAACCTCCATCCATAGTTCGATATAAACCAAGGTTGAGGCGGTGGCAAGGGAGATGTTTGATAGGGATGAGGCGTTGCTTCAGCTGAAACATAATCTTCAGCGTGCACAAGACCAGATGAAGAGATTTGTAGATAGGGAAAGGACTCCCCTATCTTTCATGGTGGGAGAATGGGTATTTCTTAAGCTCCGCCCTCACAAACAACTTTCGGTAGCCCGGCGGATCAATCAAAAGTTAGCAGCCAGGTACTTTGGCCCATTCCAAATTGTGGAAAAATTAGGGGCTTCTGCTTACAAACTTCGCCTTCCACAACATTCAAGGATCCACCCGTTTTTTCATGCATCTCAATTGAAGAAAGCAGTTGGTAATTACACGGTGGAGGCAACCTTGCCAGAAGGAATGGAGGTCGAAATGGAAGATTTGGTGGAACCAGAAGCTGTCCTTGCTAGCCGAGTTATTACCGAGGAGGGTCATTCAATTCGGTAATGGTTAGTTCATTGGAAGGGTAAACCTATGGAGAGTGCGACGTGGGAAGATGAATGTGTTCTTCGTAGCCAATTTCCTCATTTCAGCCGTGGGGACAAGGCTGCTCTTATAGGAGGAGGCAATGTTAGGACCAATGACAATAATAATACTAAGCCTAGGATATGGAGAGTATATTCACGTAGGAAGAAAGAGGGGGCTG
>JAOQMR010000003.1:3447519-3459318 GCA_027563865.1 Erythroxylum pelleterianum
AATCCCTGTGGACACGACTCGGTTCTTACCGATTTATTACTCACTTCGACAACCATGCACTTGCGGTTCACGAACAGGATCATATGAGAAATACTTATCATTAGGTTTTCAATGCAATCTCACTTCAATTTATATGAGAATATTGCAGCAATCCTTTCTGTCACAGAATTTATAACTAACTATTACTGAATTCAATTACTTAGTCATGTTCTATCAAAAGAATAGTAGTACTCTTGGACACTCTCGATGCTTTGATAGATCCAAGCTAATCTCCATCTATTGATACCTTTTACATATTATTTTATTACAATATGCCTCAACATAATCTCTAGCATCTTGATGATTTTAGCTTCCAAGATTCTTGGAACATAATGAAACCCCTCGTACACAGCTATCATGTGCCTTCCAAAAACCCAATAATGATGCCAAAAACAACATATCCTAGATAAAATTGGACAACAGTTTTCTTGCCCGAACAAAACTCATGTCTCTAGGTCAGATGAAAAGAAGCCCTCCTATAACTCCACCGATAACAACGAACATCAAATTCTTCTTGTCTTGACGTACATCTGTGACAGAATTCAATTAGGGTAATCATCTCCTCTGACACTTGAGAGTTGGTTGAAGCAGTTCTATCGTTCATGTTCGAAACTAAATTTTGAACCATTGGAGGACAAGGTAGCTCCCATATCCACGACCAAGAAGCACTCATCCGGGAGTTTGACAGGTTCTTTACCGAAAGTTGGGTTCCTTTGTATGGTTCCATAAGGCTTCGAGCACAAATATATACTTCAAAATTGTCTCGACCATTAAGAACAACAAGGCATGTTTGACAATTTTGTCTTTTCTTATAATGTTGGAGAATCATTAATTGTATTTTTTAATAATTTATGGATTAAGTTATGTAACTTGATTCAGAAGCTAATAAAGTTACCCAATAAATGATCTATCTCAATAGGTTGAATTCTGGGAGAAAAATAGATCTCGACTAGTGTGCACCGAACTTATATCGAGTTTGTGATGGAGAACCTGATATGAAAGTTATATATAAACATAAAAGCCTCCTGCAGCTGCTCATATCATTCGTAAGCATATGGATCCTCTGACCCGTTAAGAGCGCTTAAGTATTGAGTAA
This sequence comes from Erythroxylum pelleterianum, assembly GCA_027563865.1. NCBI lineage: Eukaryota > Viridiplantae > Streptophyta > Magnoliopsida > Malpighiales > Erythroxylaceae > Erythroxylum > Erythroxylum pelleterianum. The sequence continues at coordinate 3,448,655 of JAOQMR010000003.1, forward strand.
AATATAGAATGACATTAACCACGAGTCGGTGAACGTTTTCCATGAAGTTTGTAGGAGATTGGAACTCGTTTTTGGCTATGAAAATTGCTTCAAAAGTTAAGATAGAACTAAAATAAGGTATTTCACATTTCTTTCATTTTTAACCCTTTCATGAACGATCCGGGACACATAATAAGATCTATGCTAAGTGTTACAAGGTATTCACACGTGTTACTCTTTGGATCATATGAGAAATACTTGTCATTAGGTTTTCAATGCAATCTCACTTCGATTTCTATGAGAACATTGCAGCAATCCTTTCTGTCATAGGATTTATAGACTCATATATTGGCCTAACAATGCAACAAACTGTATCACAAAATGCGTAAATCACGAGCAAGATTTATAACAAAATAATAAACTTTTATTTACTATAACATTCCCCCCTTAAGCTCAAAATTGAAGGAGTCAACTCTGAGCTTGAACCTAAAATTATATAACTTAGAACTGCATACAAATTTTGTTAAAATATCCACTGTCTGCTCTGAAGATGGTATGTGCTTCACTTCAAGTTCTTTACTGATTGTCTTTTCAAGGACAAAGTGAAGGTCTAACTCTATGTTTTTGGTAGTAGCATGTAGTATAGGATTGAATGTCATCATTACTGTGCTTAAATTATTGTAAAGAACCGGTTTCAGATGTAATGGTATAAGCAGCTTCTACATCAAAGATTTTAGCCACAAAATTTCTGTCATAGCTGTTACTAGTACTTTATATTCTGCCTCAGTGCTTGATCTTGAAATTATTCCTTGTTTCTCAGGGCACGGAGCCACGTTACATGCCCCTCTTTTAAATATTTTTTTTAAAATTATTTATATAATTAAAATTTTTAAAATTACAAATATAAGGGCCCCTTAAAAAAAATCCATATCTTCTTTTCTCTTCAACTTTATATAAGTGGCACGTATAACCCTCTTTCGCTGTTTGCATTTAAATATTGGCCCCCGGCCCCCTTTAGAGTTGAATCTGGCTTCGTCCATGTTGTTTCTTATAAGATCAGGCAGCCAAATTTTTGGTTTTTTGCCAAATCTGTTCGTCCTTTCTGATACTCCTCATCCAATTCTTGGATTTAGAGTTGATTGATGGCATAGAAATTGGCAGACAACTAGAAGAGTTGATTCTTTCTCTCAGCGTTTGGAGGAGAAGGTTTGTGAACTTTTGAAGGAAAGTTTGGGGTTCTCGAAGAAGTTGGAGGGCAAAGCTCGAACCTTTGTTCTTCTATTCGCACCTCAAAATACGTAAAACAAGTTCATCAATGGCTCTTGTAGCTCCCTCAGGCAGTATCATTATCATTATCAATTGTTCCTAATCACACCCTCATTTTATGTAAGCTATCCTCTGTTTCAACAACCTGGCCTCTTGACAGACCCTCACGAATCGTTTTCTAACCTTCTGGTACGATGATGTACCAGGTTCTGGGGCTACGCCTGGAAGAGATAGCTCATTTCCTCTTCCTTGCCAATATTTTAATTATCAAAATAGAGGATAACAGTAAAACAAAATCTGTACTAGATATTGACCTTTAATTGGTAATCCAATTGACATAGATAAACAATGGACTAAGCTCTATTTGTTTTGTTCTTCTTCTTCTGATCGTCACCGAGAACTGAGATTGCATTAAATTTACCAGTCACCGGCGCATTGGTTTGATGACAAATGAAGGCAGTATAACCGTGATGTGCTTGATCAGGAAGACCAATAATCTCAATATCTTCAGCCCTTTCAGTCTGTGGATAGTACCAAAAGAACTTGTTCCGGTTCAGTTCAAAGAGAACATCGTGACTATTCTTTGAACATGCCAAAGGGACAAGTCTTTCTACACCCTCCGTTCCCAATACCGTTTGTGCGATAGAAAAGAGTTTCATCCATGAATCCTCCACACCATACTCATTCATTACCCATATCTCAACACAGTTTTGGTAGAGATACAGATGGAACTTATGCAGAGGCGATCTCCCAGAACACCCAATTCCTTGTCACCTTCAAGACTAACACTCGTTAGTTCCTCAGGAACTGCAAAAATGCCAAACTTTTCCGAGAACATATCGAGGGCAACGATTGAATCAACGTAATTCCCTCTGATTGTATCATTAATCAACCAATGCCAACCGTTAGAAACAACCGCTGAACGTTTTTGGTAAATCTGACTAAAGTGTGCTGGTTCATCAACTGGTTTCCATTCACCAGCCTGTAGTTCATGAATCCAGACTTCAGGATAGAAGGAGTCATTAGCAGGCCTGCGAGAGGAAGTTTTGCCACCTTTACGATAATTTTTGTTGATCCTTTTAGTAGACCAAAGCAAAGCCAGAACCTTGAAGTCATCTTTCAAGGAATCATACCCAATAGCACAGTTGATTAAATTGTTCCCCACAGGTAATCCCTTGGTTGGTATAGAAGGTAAGGTGTGAAAAAGCTCGGTTGAAGGGTTCCAGAGTGAGATCATCGATATTTGAAAATCTGACAGGGTTTCCAGGGATCCTGATACTGCTAGTGGCGAACACAAAGCAAGCCATTAACCCTCCTATGAAGCTGCTCGCATAACCAAAAACATCAAACGGACCTGAAATCTGTTCGGCTTCGTTTGAGGTATGAAGCCCAACAGAGAAAGCCTGATTTTCATGCGGCTGTCAAGAATGAGGTTAAGGTTGGTAGATTCTTTATCCAAGAGGGATTTGAAGAAGGATTTGTTATTAATCATAGAAAACCATGACTTGGATACAAACTGGAAACGAAGCATACTCTTAGGAGGTAGTCGGCTGATTATGTACACCTTCAATTCTTCCAGTGATCCCATGGCGGAACATTGCTTGCAACAGGGTCTGGTTTGTGATTCTGAACCTATGTTTCAACGTTTTAGGTTTTACCTAAACTTGGTACTTTATATTTATTGCCATTCCTTGTCCTGGAAACTTTGTTATGTATGTGCTCTATCAAGGAGTTGCTTATTTGATTGAGATTGGTGTTGTGTTGTTAAGGAAATTCCTTTTACTTGTAAATCTAGGATATCATATCAGGAACATATTTGTTGTTTCTAAATTGTTGTGTACACTGTGCCTGAATAAATCTCAATTATCCATTATAATAAGTTGGATGGTTAAGATCTTAAAGACATAGCGAACCACGGTAATTCAGGAGCAGTATATATGCTCCCTTCATATCAAACCCGAATTTAAAATGCATCAATGGGATAGAACTGCAGTAATTCGGGAGCAGCAAATCTACTCCTTTCATATCAAACCCGAATTGAAGATGCACCAATGAGTTAGAACTGAAATTCCTAAAGTTTACTGTGTCTACATGTTGATTGACTACAGAGTTCAAACCCTAATTCCACACGGCTTCCAACAAAACTGTGTAACAGGATCACCAGAGCAAGTTTGTCAGACCACCATCCTCAGAATATTGCACAAAGTTCCTCGTGTGAAACTAAAAAGACGTTATTTTTATGACTTAAACCTATAACTTTTCAATTACAAATAAATAATCTTACAGGATTCATTTGTCGTCATTGCTTTTATGCTTTAACAGAGTGGAAGCTTTGTCCCTTCCATGGCAGGCTTCAACAGTATCCCCTGTGTAAAAATAGTTTGAACCTTACTTGATTCAACTAGGCCTGGTTTAATGAGTTACATTTGATTTAAACGGGACTGGGCATAGGCATACGAACTTGGACTCAAACTTGAAAAACTTTTTAGAATTCATCAATTATGAAAAATTGAATTGCCCAAAGTCAAGTGGAGACAGCAACGGAACATATTGAGCTTGGACCTTGTATGACTCGAGCCCAACCCAAAATTTATTTTACTTAACCCAAAATTTGATCAAGTCCAAAATATTTGGCCCGATCAAAAGCTAATAAAGTTATTTATTAACATACAAAATGACATCATTTTTTTTCATTTAACTACGACGTTTTTAAATCATCCACACCCAGATTAATTCTTACTCGCACCAGATCAACCCGTAAAATACTAGCAACATTATTTTATATGTAAAATGGAAGGAATAAATCAACTCATCAATATTAAAATGGAAGGAATATTTTGTTTTTTGCTTTTCTATTAATGGGATAAAACAAAAGGAGCACGTTCCTTTGCTTTGGACAAGGGACATTGCCGGCCAGCCAAAGCAGGTTTCGGATTCTGTTTGATAATGCTAAGCCGAGCTGTGTCACAATAAAAGAGTGACACGGGAAAGCAAAAATGACAGACCACAACGAAAAAGCAGGACAAAAGGAGAAAAGAACAGCCGCTTACCTAGAACTGGAAAGAGTTACTTTAATCCACGCGTAAAATTGTTCGTCACGACATTACAGGCCACTGGTCGGAACACAAATTTTGCGCCAAGTAAATAAATAAATAGTTTTTGAATTTGTGATTTGGCGAATAGTTCATTTAGAATATTGTGCCGCCGGTCCACAAGAACACCGTAAATGTCACTATCTCATTTTAAAAGGCGTGTCAATTACTACTTCCTCAGGACAATACAAATCCGATGAAAACAAGTGGATATGTCGAGAGACCATCATTAGCAACAGAAAGTCAGGATCTCGCTATTTCAACCAATCCACCAAAGATAAATCTCCCACATAGTGAATGGAAAAGCCAGAACCAGCACTGTCGGAAGGAAATGCAGTGGTTAGCACTTAGGCATGTAGCGGATGCTTGAGAAGTCATGAGATTGGTCATGACACTTTTTACATATCAATTCGGAATGCCCGTATGTCTAAGAAAATGAAGATCTTTTGAAGATGTTTTCCCCTTTTGGTGGATATATATCATGCAACACACTGTCACGGACATTGAGTTGCTCAGAAGTCTAACAAATTCAACAGTATATCACTTTTTTTCCCTCTCAAAAGTGAGCTCCAGGGTATATCAGACTGGAGCTAAACCGTTATCCGGTAAAACAAAGTCTAAGGGCGGTATGAGACTTCCAACAGAAGAAGGAAGGGGGATCCTTTTAGTCTTCTACTCTTATGTTATATTGTCTTGGAGTTAAAGCCTGTAAACCTGTACACTTCCAGTATCAACCTATGTAAAAAAGGAACATCAGAAACAGGAACATTTTTCAGGGGGAGAAATGGGAAGTAGGAACTGATCCTTCTAGATGTTAAGTACGCAATCTGCCAGTGTTCCACTTTCAAAACTTGGCATAGATGTTGCTAAAATAACTAAAATTAGATTCTTGGCTGCATGGAGTGCCCGGGTCATCGTCTGGTATAGCTCCCTGAATGCTTATCAAACAGAAAAAAGAAACTCGAAAGATCATATTATCAAGTCAAATGAATGGAAGTTTGAGCTTACCGTTGTCCACTTTCCTGTTTTTTTTTTTTCCCGTTTTGTATCCTTCCAGACTGATTACAACTTCAATTTGAACCCTACAGAAAGGAAATCATCCCTGCCAGGAGCAAGGTATGTAAGGAACAGCACAAAGTAAATGGAAGACAACAATGGCATATTTATAACTCAATATAAATATTAGAAGAGAACAAGGATAAGCACATTGCCTTGCCCGTCATATTCAAGTTTCATTTAATCATCAAATCCTTTCTTCAGCAATGAAATAACTAAAATGTGAGTAGGACTGTCAAAACAGTGCAAAGCACAAACTTTAATTACTGATATGATAACATAGTTGTTGGTATTTCAATGTCAAGCATATACTTTAAATATAGGTGTTTGAAGTTTAGATGATAACATAGGTGTTAGTATTTCATAATTACATAGTTGTTGCCAACAACTATGTTATGTCCAGGCTCCAATGATCTTGTGTTGATCTAACTGGTATAACTACAGTAAATGGATTGAGTAATTGAGTGGAAGGAAATGAAACAGCTTCAATTTCCGAATACACAGTCCATCAGTCCACGAATAGGTCATTTTTTGAGAAAAGGGCTGCCATTTCTTGCAAAGAAAATTATAAAACAGGGAATCATATTCCCAAGCGCGTAACATGATAGAAAAATATATCTTAATTGGTAACAAATCGTCAATGAAATGACCTCAAAAAAAAGAATCACATTCCATTCCTTTTAATTTACCTCTTTTTCCCGTTACCATCGTTCCTCTGTGTCTCCTCTTGTTCGTGCTGATTCCTCTGCTCGGTATCACCTTCACCAACCGGAACAAGGCTTTCCACGTATAACTCTGAACCAAATGAATGCGGGACATTCTTTATCCTTACAGTCTTTGAAGCCCTATGCTTCCAATCATACCACACAAACTTCCCATCATTCACTTCCAACAACACCTTACCACCATCCTTGGAGTATGATAAAGGTCTAACAAATGCAAGGACAGTGGATTGTCTATTCATAACAAATGAAAACAGCCTAGTCCAAGACTCGTTAACCCCATATTCCTTCATAATCCACAAATCGATATGCGTACCTTCATTATTACACATCAAACACAAGTTCCCCTCCAACGCACCCACATCAACCTGAGAATATGGCTCCTTCTTAACGGAATCCGGTCTTCCAACCTCACGAAACGTCTCCTCCCCCAAATCAAACGCCAAAATCGAGTCCTTAACGCCCAACTCAGGCCTCCTTGGAAATGTCCAGTGTAACGAATTCGAAGCAATAACACCATACCCTCTCTTATGAAGAACATGATAAAACGGTTTCTTCAAAAACCGAAGATAAAAAGGCAAATCCTTTACTCTCCTCCATGAATCACTCTTCAAGCTATAAACTTTGACATCATAATCAAAATCAAACACATCCAACGCTTCGTCACCCTCAACAAAAGTAGCCATCCTCACCACCTTATAATCTTCATGAACGCTATCATAACCAAACCCATAAAAAACATACCCTGTTCTCAAACGACTCCCAGGTGGGTCTATTTCACACACAGGCAACCTCTTCAGCTTTTTCGTAGAGGGGTTATAAATTCCCAGATCGCGCTCCGAGTTTCGCAGCGCAAGCAACCCATTGCACGACCCTATGACCTCAGTGCCGCCTCCGGAACTAAGAGGGTGAGTGAAATCATCAGCAGCGTGGAGAGAATCGAAATCGGAGGAGTGAAGCATCCATTCTTTAATAAGGAGATGAAGATGAGATTTGGTGGAAAGAGAGTGGCGAAGGTGTATGTTGACGAAGTCTGGGGAGTCGATAAGAGAACAAAAGGGCTTGGAAAGGGACCTGAAGCGGACCAGGGATTTCACCGGCAGGCGGTGGAGGACGTCAGACACGACGTCAAAGGGAACTTTGGACATCGTTTTTGGTTCTCGTTTTGCGGTTGGAGATTTGGTATTGATCTTTACGTTTTCAGTATCTTGTGGGTCTAACAAGGGCCACCTTTGGGTACACGCGTTCCTTATATTACACACCTCATGATTCATGATGCGGCTTTATGTTCCTGTCCGTGATAAACCAAACTTTATGAAAGGTTTAAAAAATGTAGAAGCGTCTTATCATATTTTAATTTTAATATATTTATGCCTTTATTGATTTTGATTCTCATTTTATAAACCAAGTTGAATAAAAATAATATTATGAAATTCAGTCAAATAATATTATTCTATTGAATAGATATTATTTAATTCTAATTAAAATTTTGAATTTCTATTTGAGGATATAAATCAAGGAAGAAGGTTTACCATTTCAGGGAGCTTTGAGTTTGATCCATAGTTGGGTCATCTAGAAAAATCTCGTAACTAGCAACACTCAGGGAGTAATCAAAATTATTTATATTTATAAATATTATTTAAAATATATTAAACAATATATAAAATACAGTATATTAACTATTATATACGTTTAAACCAAATATAAATGAAAATATATCTAACCAAATCTTTTATGTGGATTATAATATAAGTAAAACTAATATTAAAAATAAATATTAAAACATATTTAAAAAGTCAAATAATATTATATAAATCTCAAAATAAATATTCAAAATAACTACACAAAAGATTAGAGAATATGAGTTTGCAAGATAAACGAGAAGATGAGTTTGTAAGTATTGTGAGAATTATGTGTAAAACATAAGGATAAAATGAACTAAAAATTAAGTTCATTAATTGATAAAAAATATACCCGAAAAAGTCATTTGAGAGGTTTTGTTTAGAAGCTCCAAATTTGAGCTTCTTAAAAACTGTATTTTGACTGTCAAAAAAACTATATCTATTAAAGAAGTTCTTTTTTATTTTACAGTCAAATATTCATTTTTCTTTTAAAAAGGCTATTGTGATGGAGAAAAGTGTTTATTGACGTCCTAAAAGCTCATCCAAGTAGTCACTTAGTCTCATCAGATGAAATTAATAATTAAAATTTAATTTAATATAATTTAGTTTGATTGAAGTTAAAATTTTAAATTTGGGCTCATCATATGATTTGATATAAATTTTACAAGTAAAAATCTCTAAAAGAACTTTCATAAAACAACGAATATTAATTGGTTCAGCCGGATTTTGCTGAGGCTGAACGTCGTTGTTTGGATCCATGATCTGTGTGACTCTGGCTATGGTGTACCTGCAAAACAAATAACGGCGGGCCAGGAGTTGATTCCCGGAGAGCCCCTCCGACGCTCAAGTCAGCCTTTTTGGTCTAGGTTTCGGCTGATGAAAACAGAGAAAAGCAAGGTTGTAATCTCGTACCTGAATCAGGGAGGAATAGTACCTTATATACCTGGAGTTACTAGGTTTAGAACTTTACGTAGGTCTTTACGTCTGCATGGAAGACCATCTCCTACGATCGGGCCGTCGATAAATGGGCCTGGGATTGGGCCTTGCATGGCTGGCCCAACCGACCCAACCATTAATTAATATTTTAAAAATCTAATTATTAAAATAAGAGATTTAAGAATTAAAAGATTCGATTAGTATTAGACCGTTATAAATCGATTAAAGATTGAATAATTATTGTATTAAAAATTGAATCAGAAATTAAACCAATAAAATTGGAGGTTTAAAACTTAAAAAATTTAATCGCTATTAAAATGTCGTAAACTGATTATAAATTAAATTAAATTAAAATTTTTAAAATATAATTTAAAAAATATTTTTTCCTTAAAAAGAAAATGTTAATAATAAAATTTAAAATTTTTATAGTTGAATTTATAATTGATATTAATTGAAGTAAACAATCTAAGTGGGTTCCATGTTGCCGTCTCTACAGAAGAAGAGGCCGTACGCTGCGGACAAATTGGCGGTTAAAAGAGTCCCCAGAAGTTGGGCCCGTACACTGAACAGCATCCCGGTGTTTCGAAGGTCAAATTTCTGTTTTTCCGTCACATCCACCGAACCAATTGATAGAAACTTGAAAACGACACCCTGTGTGTGCGTGGTGTGTGTGGCGACAGCTGCTCTGTAGACCTAATAACTTCTGTTGGTGAATAGTGTCTCTTATCTTCGGCCAAATCGATACGCTTCTTCGAGATCAGAATGACTCGGTTTGGAGACATATGTTTACAATGTAACACAATTTCGTAAGTTATGAAATATATTAATATTTATTAACGTTTTAAATATCTTAAACAACTTAATTTAAAATATAATATAATTATTTTTATTATGAAAGTTATTTTTAAAGTCATATAAGGTTTGAATTTAAGATTTTTGAAAATAACTTTGAATGTAGGAAAAGATAATCAAACAGCTGGACTGCTGGATTGACGTAGTGCGACCGGCAACAAAAATATCTTTATCAGTAAATCTAGTGGGAGTCGTTTGGTTTCAACGCGAAATGATCTACTCACCATAGATTATTAAACTATGCTTAAATCTTAATGTTACTAAAAGTCAACTGGCCTGCACACCTTTTTCCTTGTCAGCCGTGGGAGAACTCCTACGTCAGCTCAGGTAATTAGCTTGAAGGGTTCATCCACAATCTTAGATGGTGTTCTCCGATGATTGCGAAATTTTGAGGTGTGTTTTCAGGCCTCACCATCGCCTGAGATTTAAGTTATTGCCAAATCGAACTTGAAGTAGACTTGATTGTCGTGAGCAACCTCCTTTCTTTCGAGGCTATCCGGTCAATAGTTCTCAATCCGATCGTTCAAGGGATTCAGGAAATATTTACTTGAAATTGGACAGTAGTGCATCGGCATATCTACCGAGAGAATAATCGTTGTGCGGACTGGCTAATCAGCTATGCGAAACAATTCATTCTTGGGCTTACTTATCTAGATACTACACCCAATGAGTGTCATTCTATCCTCCTCGAGAATGCGCCGAGAATTAGTTTCTCTCGACTCGTTTTGTAATATGTTTTTTCTCCCCTTTATAAAAAAAAGTCAATCGTTCGCGAGTTAAATTTGTAACATTTCGGTTACAAAAAGAATAACTTTTACTAGTTGAATCTAAATATTACTAATATTTATAACTGCAAAATTTGGAAATATTATTTTAAAATATGTATTAAGTGAATTATTATACAACAACGACAATTCTGTGAAGGTCTCATTAATATGTAAAGAGGTCCAATATTACGCAGTCTGGTTTGGGTGGGGTTCCGAAGCTCACAGGGGAGTGGCCCCCGCTTATGGAGCTGCCCAAATCTGAGGAATCGTCCCTTTGGTCTGCCAGGGTGATTTGTGGAAGTCGAACCCCTGACCAAAGGGTTTTGTTGCGTTGAGACGCACGCCTCACACCACTGGGCTACAGTAGTGGTG
>JAOQMR010000003.1:3468806-3486899 GCA_027563865.1 Erythroxylum pelleterianum
GGGGTTCGACTCCCACAAATCACCCTGGCAGACCAAAGGGACAATTCCTCAGATTTGGGCAGCTCCATAAGCGGGGGTCACTCCCTTGTGGGCTTCGGAACCCACCCAAACCACAGTCTATTCTTATTTAATAAACATAACAAACTTATCTTAAATTATAAGGCTCTTAAAAAGACTTGCTAAGTATCTTAAATTATAAATTTCTTTAAAAATTTGACATCACAATCGACTTTGGGCGAAAGAACAGAAAGACTATGTTAACTGCTTTCATAGAAAAACCAGGCCTACTTAGGCAGACCTCTGGATATTTTGGGCCTAAAAACTTTTGAGCTGGGCACTTATCCATTTATTTCATAATTAAATATATATTTACATGATTAGTTTATATATAGTACATATAAGATTAATTATTAAAAAATTAAAAGATCTTATATATTTATTATATAAGCGTAATCTTATATATAGTAATATTTTTAACTATTTATTTAAAAATTCAAAATTTTAATAAAATTATTTTCGAGTGAAAAGATTTAAAATTATTTGATATAATAAATAAATAAATTTTTTAAAAAATGATGTCACAACATAGTCTTAGAATAATTTTACATTACAGATATAATTTTTTAGAAAGAATAAAGTCAAAAAATTAATGTCACAACATAGCCTTAGAATAATTTTACATTACAAATATAATTTTTTAGAAAGAAGAAAGAATAAAGTCACCAAATGTGTTTATATCTTTATGTCTCGTTTTTTTAATGAAAAAAAAATATTTACGTCTCGTTTGGTAACTAGTGATAAAAAAAGTGAGAATATGGATTCAACTTGTATTCCTTATATTTAGTTGTTTGGTTACCGAAAATAGATAAAGTAGAGAATGACAAAATTGTAACAAATATTAAAAATTTTTGAACTTTTATTCTTAAGGATAGGTGTAGCTATACACTAGAACGAAAAATTGAGAATAAGAAATAAAAAATATTATTAAAATATTATCATTTTGTTGTCAAAATATTATTAAGATATTGATTATTATCGTAATATTATTTTGTCTTTTATATTATTTTATTTAATAATTATTGAGCATCAAGACTAGTGTAACGGATTCGTACTATATCAGTCGATATCGGGCATTACGTACCGTACCAAACAGAAAACAGTAAAAAAGAAAGTGTTCCGATACTAGTTGTTAGTATCGATCTGTACCAGCTAATTTCACCTAGTACCATCAATATTTAGAATATCAGTTGTATATTGGTCGGTACCAGAAATTAATAAAAAAGGGACTGAAAAAATTCTTAATCCTTCCACCCTGACGCTGCTACTCTCTCACCCTCTCTCATTTCTCCTCTCCAATGACTCTCCACCATCGTCTCTTCCTTCAGTTCTGTTTCTCCAATACTGCTGCCGGTGGTCCACCTTTCTATCTTGTAATTGTTGCTTGTCACAAGTAAAGCAAACAAGGTTGAGCATTTGTGACATGCAGAAGAGGAAGAATGAGCATTTGTGACATGTAGTTGGAGCAAAAATCGGTAGATTGAGAGAAATAAATAATTTGAGACATGCAGAAGAGAAGAACCGAAGAAGAGCATCAAGAGTTAAGCATAAGCTACACAAGAAGTAATTATGAATTTTAACTTTTTAACACGTGAAGAGGCTAGAATAACGTCTCAGTTTTGTAGCCTATAAATTTTTTAAAGTTTTATTTTTTAAATATCATGTATGGCAATAAACTTTAGTTTTATAGGTTTATATATATGAATTTTTTCGTTTTAAATATATTTTATAAATTTTAAAATAAATTGTATATTGTAAAATTTAAATTAATGAATAAAATTTAATATACTGTTAATTAATAAAATATAATTAAGATGTCAAAGTAATTTAATTTATAATTATAATTATGATAACATGATTCTTATTGTCAAAATTAAAAATTATTATAATAAAATTTTAATGGTGTATATAATTGTATTGCTTTTAATTAAATTGTAATTATTATTTTTTGTTAACGAGTGTATTGTAATTTATTTGATTTAAATTCTTATATTTAGCATCCATTTGATCATATTAATAATATAAATTTCTTTTAAAAATTTTCTTTAAATAATAATTGTAGTTATTTATATATGGAATATGTAAAAATAATTATAAGAAAAATAAATAGGTTGTTATTATTTTATTTTTTTATTATTATGAATTTTTGAGATAAAATTGATGTAAAATTATCGAAGAATTATTTTGTAATTTTATAAAAATTTAAGAATTGTTATATAAATTTTAAAAATTAATCAAAATGGTACTTGTTAGTAACTGATATTAGTACACCGATACTCAGGGACGTAGCCACGCTTGACTCAGTGGGGCATTGGGCTCGGCGAAAATTTAAAAAAAGTTAATTTTTTAATTTTTTTCTATATAAAAATATAATTTTTAAGGTTTGGGCCCTCAAGATTTTTAAAAAATTTGTTTTGAGCCCCTATATTTTTTAGCTGCTACGTCTCTGCCGATACTAATTATGATACGGTTCAAGACCCTATTTTCAGCTAACATACTCTCCGCATCATTCAGGTTGAATCATGAAGCAAGAGTTGGCGCCCATCATCATCGTCATCTTCAGTCCAGACACGTCTCTGTTGCATGTTACTGTCATAACTTTCTTGCCATGTGGCTGGTGGTGCCACCTCGGATGCTTTTCTGCTTGGTTGGATGGTGTTAAAGGTTTTCTTGCGCTGCTCCAGTCAATTAGTCAAGTACGAGGAGGTCGGCTTAGTAAGGGTTTTCCTGGTCTCACAGGCGGTTGCGGGGACGATGTATGTGGGCATGTTATAATCGCGGAGGTGATACCGTGATACCCATTTTGCACGTTAAATCACTGAGTTTGAAAAATCTTTTGGTTGATTTAGTGTGAGCCAGAATTAGTTTAGATGTGAATAATTTAAAAGTACTTTCTTAAAATTGAGACTCCGTCAAGAATTCTACATTGAGCAAATATGAGAGCATTCAATAATTTATAATAGTATATAAACCTCCTCTTCTTGAACTAATTTTTGGGTGTGAGTTAGATTTTTTTAACATAGTATTAGAGTCAGTTTGTCTCGATAGCCTGGGACGGTGTCTGGTTATGTCCCTTTGTTCAATATATCCATCAAATGTCCAGCCCTACTCTGGGCTAAGACAGTGTGTCAAGAATCTAACATCAAACAAATATAAGAGCATTCAATAATTTATAAATAGTGTACAAACTTATTCTTCTTAAGCTAACTTTTAGGATTGAATTAGGCCTTTGTCAAACCCCCTTAAAATATCTCAGCTTTAAAAGAAAAACTTGTAGCACATTTTGACAATTCGTAAAACATACAATGAGGTTACTTGTTCTCTTCGTACACTTCTAATTTTTATTTTGTCAGCGGAAACTAAGATGGAAATGTCTTGTTTGACTAATTTATTTATTCCCAAATTTAATTGAATTTTGAGCAAGGTTGGAGTCAATTTGACTATTCAACCCCATATTCGATTTCCCTTTTTCCTTTATTGGTAGTTACTAAACCTTTTTTTCTTAGAAAAATAATGAATTCATTAATAATTTTTATTTCCTGTGTAATTAATAATGTAATTATTAAAAAATGAACATGAATTTAAATATTACTTAGTTTTTGCTCTTGATCTGGTTTTAGCTGAAATTATTTCTATTCGAGGAGCTCTTTCTTGGTTAATTGCAAGTAATATTAATAGTGTTGAGTTAGAATCTGACTGTCTTCAAGTCATCCAGGCTCTAAACTCTTCGGGTTTTTTTTTTCCTCAGATTGGATTGTTGGTTCAAGATTGTTTTCAGTTGAAGAATCACTTCATTCATTTATCCTTTCAATAAACGCATAAGAATACCAATAAAGCAACTCATGCTCTTGCCCGGGTAGCTTTATTGTTGGCAAACCACTTCTTTTAGGATTCTTTTCCTCCTAGTACTTCATCTATTATTTTGTCTGATTATTCTTATGCTTCAAATAATAGTAACGAATACTCTAGGCTCGAGTGTATGGAATAAGTTTATTGGCTTGGGTTTAGTTTCTGCCGTCGTTGTTGTTGTTTCTTTTCTTGTTTTTCTTCTTATGGCTTTATTTTCAAAAAAAAAAATGTATGACTTAGTTTTTTCTTAATCTTTGACTTGGTTTTTTCTTTGTCTTAACAACCATAAGTATCCTATCAACCTTATCTACGTGTATCTATATCTTTATCAATTCATATTTCATAGGATTAATCTATTGGATTGAGCATCGCTATCATGAGATATTTAAGTGTAAACGTTACGGAAGTGGAACAAACGATTTGTTCCCAATTTCCCATTTAATCATCGTGAACTTATAAGATCAGATTTCAGACTTTTTGTTTTAATTAACTAATTTTTATCATAATTTTTAAATCTTATTCACATGTTTATATAATATAAACTTAAATATATAAACAAATTTTAACAAAAACAGGTTGAAACACCCTATGGTAAAAACAGGGAGCTCCAACTCTGCCCGCATGGGAAGCTCAACTGATTCTCAAGAAAGTTGTTAAATGTCAAGAGTCTCAGGTTCAATTCTAAGCAAACGAAGTGTAAGAGTTTCATCCATCTTTATGAAGGTTGTTGAGTGTCGAGACTCTCAAGTTCGATCTTTGACAGCGGCAGTGTGAGAGTTTTTATCTGTTACTCGGCGTGCATAAAAAGTGACTACATTGAATGAAATTCTCGTATTGTCGCTACCGTAACCTCAGAGCCTCAGAGTCTGAGCTCGAACCTGATATCCAACTCTGAAATTACTGAGGAAATACTGGGGATGACAGTTTCAGTGATGTAGGACCTGCTGTTTCCTGGAAGGTGCAGGATCGTTAGTAGACCCTACATTTTGTCCCACTCGTGATAGGAGCCACTGAGACATTCAAACAATCTTGGTTGCTTGTTAGTTTGTTCAGATGCAATGTTATAACTATACAAAATTTAAATTGTGTAATTTTTTATATTATTTTTTATATTTTTATTCAACTTATTTTAATAATTTTTGTTATTAAAAATCAATCAATTTTTGGTTAATTAATAAATTTCTATAAATCAAAATAAATAAATTAATATTCATTTAACAATTCTTCCGTAATTATATTTCAAAATACGGTGGTTTTACATAATTTAGAGAATAATATCTAAAAAAGTAGATGTTATATTAGAGGAAATAACTCTTAATAATGGTCCATGGAATTGATTAAATATAAATAATTTTTTTCAAATTCAAGTTATGATCACATTTAAAGGTTTAAGGGATAATTAATCAATTTTTGAAATAACCCAAATTAAGTTAAAAGTTTGAATTAGGATAAACAACTCTTAGATGGAGTAATAATTTATGCTGGAATAATAATATACAGTCTTGTTGTTTTAGTCTAATAAAATTTAAAAGGTTCAACCAGCATTATATCATCATAAAATTGGCTAAAAATTGATTGAAAGAAATCATCTTCATCTATTGAAGAATTTGAAGTTTAATTTAAAAAAGATATTGTTAAATGAAAATTATTCGAATTATTTTAATTTATAAAATATATTAATTTATAGTATTTAACATAAAATTTAAAAACTAAACCTAAAAGTTAGACAGTTCAAGATTTTTACAGTTGAATCGATCGATTGAATTTTTTAATCATTACAAAGGATAAGTGTCATGTAGATATTACTAATATCTTAGAATTGAATTATTATTATTATTATTTAATCCATTTTTTTATTTGAGGGAGAAAACGAGATTACATGTCTGAGTGCGGGGATGAGTCCCCTAACATATCCGCGAGGATATATGAGTTACAACCCGAAGGCGGATACCGAAAACAAAAAATTCCTACATGATAAGATCTGGCAGCATGGGCTAACCAATCCGTACTCCTATTACCTTCCCGAAGTATATGTCGAAATCTAACCTCCCACTGTCCATCCAATAGCTCCCTAATGGCCATTCTCAAAATACTATCACCTAATCGCCAGTTCCTGGAATTGAATAAAATGTTGATGACTTCCAGAGCGTCAACTTCTAGCTCAACGCGTCCATATTTTAAATCCCAAGCCAAATTTAGGCCAGTATGGACGCCCCCACATTTCAGCAAATAGCGGCCTACAGAAACCTAGGAATGGTGCACTCTCGGAGCCTTTTACTCCATCTAGAGGGATCCGTCAAAAGAATCCCCTATCCCATATCTATTTGTGTTAAGTGACCATTTCACCATAACAGCTTAAGCTGTTCTGTAAGGCCAATTTAATTAGTTTTATATATTCACTAACACACTCCCTCAAGTGAAAGCCCTTTAGACTTGAAACTTGCACAGGCTCGCTCTACCTTGTGTTGAATAATAGGTGAGTGGTAGGATTTGAACTCACAACCACTTGATCACAAAGACTCTGATATCATGTTGAATTTTTAATATGGGCAGAGTGTAGAGTTCACTAACAACAGTTGGACTCGAATCAACCATTGTCCAAATAACTAGAACTAGTTGTTTGGATAATTGACCCTTACCACTTATAAACTTTTTTAACATCTTCATATCTAGGCAATATGAGACATTCTATCAATTTATACTGTGTACGAAAAGATTGGGACATCTCATCACTTCTTCGATCCAGAAAGGACTATGGAAACCACTGCATCTAAGCCGAGAAAGTTCTGGCCTCTCTCACTTATTTTTTGCAGACGATCTGCTTGTTTTTGGAAGACTCCGACCCACAAATGCGCATTATTTAATCCATTTTTAATTATATAAGTTGAATCATTTTGTTAAATATTGTTGATTAGACTAAAGGAGAAACATTTGACTAAGATAAACCTATTTCAAGCCGCAAAATTAAAAGTCTATAATCATAAACTAACGATTTAAAACTACATTACCACAGTTTAATATTGTTTGAAAGTTTCGTAATCTTCTGTAATCTGCATGTGAAGCATATGAATGATTGATTGATTGAAAGTGATTATTAACAAGAAGACAAAAGTAGTAATGCATATCAACGAGCCAAGACCAGTCAAATGCAAGAAGGAGAAGTCGTCCACTTCTTCTGTTCATCGTCCAACTCCCAGATTATATATAAGCACAAGCCATCGTTGCAGCTTTCATGTCTGAATCTTTTTTCATTTTTCCTGTTTTTTAATCGGCAATATAGTTGATCAAATGAGCAACAATCACATCTCCGAACCCACTCCCATCTCCAACGACCCGCGAAGCCCTCTTCTGCCAACGAGAGATCAAAACCAACGGCCGTCGTCGAGTATAAGATCATTTATAGCTTCTTGTCTCACGTTGAAGAATTTTTATGTTCTGCTAGGACCCCTTTTGAGCGTTGTTATATGTTTTCTCGTCAAGCTCGATGCTCCGGTTTCGAGTCGTAACATGTTGGCTGTTCTTGCATGGGTGTTTTCATGGTGGCTTACGGAGGCTGTGCCTGCTCCGATCACGTCCATGGCACCTATGTTCCTCTTTCCTCTTTTTGGGATTTGTTCTGCTGATTCTGTTGCGAAATCTTATATGGACGACGTGATTGTTCTTATTCTTGGGAGTTTCATGCTTGCTCTTGCTGTGGAGCACTATAACATTCACAGGAGATTGGCCTTAAACGTGAGTACATAGCTAGAATGTTTCTCCTATTTTAATTTTTTTCCTCCTTTGCTCCAGCAGATTTATCCTTTCTGTTTAATCTCTGTTTATCTCAAAGGGGTTGGTCATGGTGAGGAAATTCTTCATCTTTCTAGTCATAACAAATCTGCAACTTTTAAAAGAAGTTTCTTTCTTCAAAGCTGACGAAGAAAAAGAGAATTTAGGAGCAGAGCTCTGTTTCTCTCCCTCCCATAATTTTCTTGGACCATTTCCCAATTCCCACCTTTGGACAAAGCAGTTTTGTCATGATACGAGGTTCGCTTTCTTGCTTCTTACACGTGTCTCGTGGCCCATAAAACAGGTAACGTTGATGTTCTGTGGAGATCCACTCAATCCACCACTCCTCCTTCTGGGGATATGCGCCACCACAGCATTCGTCAGCATGTGGATGCCCAACGTGCCGGCGACGGTGATGATGATGCCCGTGGCCACCGGCATCCTCCAGCACCTACCGTCGGGTCTCACGCAGACCAACGTGGTGATTAGCAAATTCTCCAAGGCAATGGTGCTGGGAGTTGTATACTCTGCGGCTGTTGGAGGCATGAGCACACTGACAGGAACTGGTGTTAATCTAATATTGGTGGGGATGTGGAAGAGTTATTTTCCTAAGGCTGACCCGATTAGCTTCAGTCAATGGTCCTTATTTGCTTTTCCTTTGGCTTTGATGATCTTCTTTGCTTTGTGGAGTATTCTTTGCTTGATATATTGCTCAAGAGGCTCAGGAAAGGCCCTCTCTGCTTATCTTGACAAATCCCATCTCAAAAGAGAGCTTGACATGTTAGGTAAGGTACCTAATTCATGGTCACTTCTGTCCATTTCATGTGCAGTTGAAGCAATTAACTAGGCTTAGCCTCCGAACTTTCTGATTTTGATGTATTCAGGTCCCATGGCTTTTGCTGAGAAGATGATTTTAGCTATATTTGGGGTGAGTGACCAAGTACTATATGCTTGATAAGTGATTTAGAATATGCTTCTTATGCCTGAATAAATTTCTGCTGCAGATTTTGATTGTTCTATGGATAACAAGAAGCATAACAGATGACATTCCTGGCTGGGGAGCTCTCTTCCATGGCCGAGCAGGCGACGGAACGGCCAGTGTGAGTATTGCATTAACCATAACTCCATTTCCCTTGTCACAGTTTGTATAATTCTGCTAAAAACATTGTTCAAATGTAATTTTTGCTTTACAGGTTATGATGGCAACTTTATTGTTCATAATTCCAAACAAGAAGCAAATGGGAGAGAAACTGATGGACTGGAAAAAGTGCCAGAAGCTACCATGGAACATAATACTGGTGCTAGGAGCAGGTTTTGCCATTGCTGATGGTGTCAGGTCCAGTGGCCTAGCTGATGTACTGTCAAAATCCTTGGACTTCTTAGAAGAGGCACCATACTTAGCCATTGCACCTATGGTATGCCTCATAAGTGCCACCATTACTGAATTCATTGTATCAAACAATGCCACCACAACCCTTCTGGTTCCTTTACTCATCCAAATAGCCAAAACCATGCATCTTCACCCGCTGCTCCTCATGGTTCCTGGAGCAATTGGGGCACAACTCGCATTCATGCTTCCGACCGGGACGCCTTCGAACTTAGTTGGATTCAACACAGGGTATATTGAGATCATAGACATGATCAAGATTGGACTACCCCTGAAGATTGCTGCCATAATTGCTCTTTCTGTTCTAATGCCTACACTAGGTAATCTAATCAATCAATCAATGCTCTTCTTCAATTACATCCGCCTTTTATTGTTTTTGATACGTGACTGCAATATATTTGATGTATAATTGCAGGAACCTTTGTTTTTTTGTCGAATAGAGTAGTCGAACTGCAACAACATACTCTCTAGATAGAATAGAATTCTGCATACAGCATATACAGCTTATACGGAGAGCAAATAAGACAAATCTTGCAGAAAATGCAGTTTCCTCTGTTCTTTCCTTGGTTTAATCAGATCTTCATCTTCATGAGCATCGAGGATCTGTCCCATTTGAGCTAAAGCTCACTAGCAATGCAGTTCACTCTATTTGATACTGCTCTTCAAACATTATTTTTCACAATTTTTTTCATTTTGATGATAATATTAGTTTACAAATGATTGTCACTCTCGAAATTATTAATTTAATAAGTGCGTATCAGATAAATTTTGGAATGTATTTTATAATTTTTCTGCAGTATATGTAATGAGCCTTTTCTTGATCCCTCATGGCTTTAATGTTTCTTGATCCTACTCTCCTCAAATGGCAACTAGACCCTCTATCACGTTACCTACTTGTAAATACACCACCTGTAATTTTAACAAACTGCAGGGTCAAAATTATTGGACACAACTATAAAAACGACCAACCTCCATTTTCTTTACTTGTAAAGCTCGAACCTTTCAAAAGAGAGATCGGAGTGTTAATATTATCTTATTACGAAAAGCACTTTAAAATATCATAATATATTATATTAGAAAAAGTCTAAATGTACGAATTTATTCAGGATTTTTTAATTAATTATTGGGTGAATTAACATAAAAAACTCAAATTTTCGTCAAATTTACAATTATATCCTGAACTTATCAAATTTTCCTTTTTTTTCAATTCTAGCCTAAGCTTAAAAAAGTGATAATAAAATACTCAAACTTTCAATTTTCTTCAATTCTATCCCGACATTGTCTGTTATTCTCCTGATGCCTTAGCCTTTTGTTAATAATTTATTCTTTTGACACCTCAAACTATTCTCGGATTACAACATACTGCACCAGTAAGCTCTTCGTATTTAGTTCGTTCTCTTGATGTCCTTAATGTGAGGATGTCGAGGTTGCGTAATATAAAAATCAAAGGATGAGGGCGTTGAGAGAACAAATTGAAAACAAAGGAAAAAAAATGAAATCAAAGCGTAAGGACTTCAAAGTTGCGTAATCTGATTTAAATCATTTTTAAACAACGATATCGTTTTAGTTATGTGATTAAACGACGTCGTTTTCTTAGGGGGTGCTTGGTTGGTGGGTTTAGGAAGGGGTTAATGGATAAGGAATGAAAAGTAAGTGGTTGGTTGTTGATTATGATTATAGGGGTAATAGTTTGATATCCCACTATGAGGGAATCCTCTATACCCCCATTTAGTAGAGGAATGAAACTCACTCCTTAGTAGAAACTAATTTTTTAAAAATATAATTATATTAATAATAACATTAATTAAGCACATTATAATTAATTACAATATACTTAATTAAAATATAATTCATTCATTAATTAAAATATAGTAATTAATTAATTAATCAATTACAATATAATAAATTAATTACTATAATTAGTTAAAATATAATTCATTTATTAATTAAAATACTGTAATTAATTAATTAATTAAAATATTATTATTTATTAAAATATAACTAATTAAAATATAATTATTCATTAATTAAAATATTGTAATTAATTAAAATATAATTAATTAAATTATTAATATTATTTAATTAATTCCATTATTATCAATTAAAATATTATAATTAATTAAAATATAATTACTCATTAATTAAAATATTGTTATTAATTACATTATAATTAGTTAAAAATAATTAATTAGTTACAATATAATTAATTGAAATATAATTTATTCATTAATTAAAATACTCTAATTAAGTAATTAATTGAATTACATTATTTTTTACAAACCAACAACTATCAATGGTAATAGTAATCATTTCTTCCTCTTAACCAACCATCATAATTATAATGATAATATCTATTCCCATTCCTCAATATATTCATTCTCATTCCTATTACCATTCCCCCATACAAACCAACCGCCCCCTTAATCTTCATTTACTGTGAATTTTGGTTGACGTGTATTAATAGTTAAGATTTTTTAAACACTCGGCAAGTTACGACAGCAAATTTAACAGAAATACTAATGTCGAGTTAGAATTGAAAGTTTGAGTATTTTATTCTTACCTTTTGAAGTTTGGGCTATAATTTAAAAAATTGAAAGTTTGAGCATTTTATTGCTACTTTTTAAAGTTCGGGTTATAATTGAAAAATTGACGAAACTTTGGCTTTTTTTATAATTAACCCTTAATTATAATTTTATTATTGTTATTAACATTAATTTATAAAACAATCCTTGTTTAAACAAAAATTAGTAATGACTTCATAATAATTTAAATTAGTCTAAGAGACTCAATTCTTCCAAATGAGCAATTTCAATCAAGATAGAAATGTTTTCATAGAGAAAATAAAATTTTAATAAAAAATTAACTAACTTGGAAAATATTAAATCTAAATTCTAGTAATTATGAAAGATTTTGAAGTCAACCTAAAATTAATCATCATAGTAATAATAATTTAATTTAATATATGTTTATTGAAAACAATAATTTAAACTTAATTGTTATTGTAGTTAATATAGTGATTTATATACATATTTAATATCCCAACACTTATTTGAATTCAGTTTATATTAATTATAACAATAAATTTTTATTTAAAATAAAAGAAATATTATATTATATTATTATTATATTTACTTACTTATAATAAATTACTAATTAATAATTCTTTTAATGTCCTTCCTTAATATACTTTTTTAAAGTTTAAACATTACTCATTAACACATTCGTAAATTATCCTGAATAAAATTACATATCTATACTAAATTACTAATTAATAACTTTTTAGTGTCCTTTAATTATACTTCTTTAAATTTTAAATATCACTGCTTCAACATATTCTTAAATTATCCTCGTAAGATTACTTATATATGTCATTAATAACTTTTTTAATATCCTTCTTTCTTTAAATATAATTCTTTAAACTTTAAATAAACTTTTGTTATGGTTTTATCGCAAATACTAATATTATTAATGTTCCAAAATAATTGAAAATTATATCTAGCCTTCAAGTTGCGGAGATTCTTGACCAGCCTCCCGCAGCTTGAGACTATGTTATTTCCGACGGCTCCGTGTGGATATTTTGCCCTACTATTTCAAGGAGTCTGGATCCTGTCCAAGATTACTCTGTCCTATTCTGTCCATTGAATTTCAACCACTATTTATATGGGCTCTGTGTCTATTTATATAGGTTCCGTGTAGGTCCCGTATAAATGAATGGTTAAAATTCAAATGGACAGAATAAGACAGAGTAATCTTAGACAGAAGATCTACACTCTTATATAGAGCCAGGATTCTCTATCAAGATTATTCTGTCATATCCTATCCATTGAATCTCAGTCATCAATTTATATGAGCTTCGTGTCTATTTATATAAGTCCCGTGCAACATAATTGTTATGGAGTACGTAAAATGGATAGAATGGGCAAGGGCGGCACAAAGATTACTCAAGGGGAGTTTGGTTGGGTGGACAAAATCACCAGAAGACTGGGTGAAGCTAAACACAGATGGAGCAGTAAAATAAGGGACTAGCCTTGCTACTGCTGGGGGGTTACTTAGAGACTGGCAAGGTCAATGATGCGGTGGGTTTATTCAGCACATTGGACAAGACTCGCCGCTAACCGCAGAATTCTAGGGAGTTCATTCAAGACTCACTCTAGCTTGGACACTGGGTTATAGACAACTTATAGTTGAAGTGGATTCTCTAGAAGTTATGAGCATCATGTCCTCTTCCAATACAGCTTTATCTTATGAGAATTTTTTGGTGACAAGTATCGGTGGCTTAATCCAACAAGATTGGGAGGCGTATCTTCAGCATTTACATCCCGAAAGGAATTAGTGTGCAGACAATATGGCCTCATTCGCAGCCCTAGCCAATCCAAGTATGCATATTCTCCAGGAGTCTCCGAGGACAGTAATAGAGATCATTCATCGGGATAAGCAAGGAGCATTGTATCGCAGAACACTGCGCTAGTTAGATTGTAGTTTGGCTTTTGGTTTAGTTTCCTTAGTAGAATAAAAAATAAAAATTAGAATTTGGATTTAGGAGGAAGACCTAATACGTATGCCTAATTGCCAATAAGAAAAAGCACCTTAAAGTTTATCTTAAACCTTATGTCCAAGTGCTCACTAGGTCAGTATGCCAATCAATCCCAAGTAAGCGGTCGATGAGACCAGCAAATTCTTGCCAACAGTTGTCCCTCCCCAGGTGATTAGTTTCTAGTAAACAATTTTAATTTAATTTATAGAATTAATTTAATAATTATTAATAAATACAATTAAAATTAAAATATATAATTTTCAATTAAATTTTGATTTAATAATTAATAAATATTAGTTTATAAATAATTTTTAAATTATTTATTTTTAAAAATATTTTTATTAATACTTTATTAATAAATATTATAATAAATTTAAATAAAAATAATTCATTTTAAGTTTTATTTAATTTATAATTATTATTAGTAATAAAATATTTATTTTACTTTAAAATTAAAAATTAAAAATTCACAATAATTATAAAAGTTGAAGTAAATAAAATAACTAATTAAAAAACTTTGAAAAAAAGAAGGGGGAAGAAAAGGCGGGAGGAAGTAAGGGAGAGTTTAAATTTTTTTGAAAAATTTGCAAAAAAGTTTTACTATTTTATAAAATTTTCAGTACCAATCGGTATTTTGAATACTGACCAGTATCATCCGAAACTGGTCAATACCAACAAATATTTAAATTTGGTACATCCGACTCTTCGTTTCGTACCGATTTTAGTCCGGTATGATACCTATCGACTGGAACGAAACAGTATCCATAATTCTGATTTTTATTATTCGAATATGTAACATTTCGATTACAAAAGAATAACCTTTACTAGTTGAATCTAAATATTACTAATATTTATAACGGTGAAACTTGTGAATATTATTTTAAAATATGTATTAAGTGAATTATTATACAAGAACGACAATTTTGTGAAAGTCTTCTTGATACGTGAAGGGGTCCAATATTATGCAGCCTATTTCTATTTAATAAACATGACAAACTTATCTTAAATTATAAGGCTCTTAAAAAGACTTGGGCGAAAGGACAGAAAAACTATGTTAACTTCTTTAATAGAAAAACCAGGCCTACTTAGGCAGAGCTCTGGATATTTTGGGCCTAAAAACTATTGGGCAGGGCACCTATCCATTTATTTCATAATTAAATATACATTTACATTATTAGTTATATATATGATTAATTATTTTTTGTCAAATCGATAAATAATGATAAAATTAATACTATATATGTTAATTAATATAATCAAAACAAACATCATGTATACAAATAACACGATATAATAATTAAATTTTGTAATAAAAAGGAAAATCATAATAGAGATTAGGGATAATAACATTTCATAAAAATAAATATTAAGTTAAAAATAAAATTTAGAATTTAACGGTGCTTTTATACTAGATTCGTTTAACTTCACCTAAGTTGTAAACATACTTTTTGTTGATAACAAAAGGGTAAAAGATAATAATTCTATTATAATTTCACTAGTTTAAAATTACTTTTATTATTAAAATGCACCTTCTGTTATTATAAATCTAAAAATATTTTTATTAAAAATTCAAATTTTTAATAAAATTATTTTCGAGTCAAAATATTTAAAATTATTTGATTAAATAAATAAATTATTTTTTAAAATTAATGTCACAACATAGTCTTAGAATAATTTTACATTACAAATATAATTTTTAAAAAGAATAAAGTCAATAAATGTGTTTATATCTTTATTTCTCGTTTGGTAACTAGTAATAAAAAAGTGGGAGTAGAGATGCAACCTGTATTCCTAATTTTTAGTTGCTTCGTTACCGAAAATAGATAAAATAGAGAATGATAAGGCTGTAATAATCTTACAAAATTCTAAACTTTTATTCCTAAAGATAAGTGTAGTTATACACTAGAATGAAAATTTGAGAATAAGAAATTAAAGAACATTATTATTATACGATGAATTTGTTATCAAAATATTATTAAGATATTGATTATCATCATCAAAATTATCTTTTATATTATTTTATTTAATAATTATTGAGCATCAAGACTAGTGTAACGGATTTTGTATTATATCAACTGGTACTAGGCGATACGTACCGTACCGAACAAAAAAACGATACGAAAGAAAGTGTTCCGATGCCGATTGTTAGTATTGGTCTGTACCAACTTATTTCGCGTGATATCATCAGTATTCAAAATATCAATTGTACATTGGCCAGTTCGGAAATTTAAAAGAAAAGCAAGGTTGGTCTAAAAAAAAAATCTTAAACCCCCCACCCCGATACTGCTACTCTCTCACCCTCTCTCACTCAGCCTCTCTCCCTCGGTTCTCCTCTCCAGCGACTCTTTGATAGAATTTTATCATAATTGTGGACTAGCATAATAAACATAATTTTGTATAAACTCCGATTAATTTGATGTCAATGCTAATTCTCTCTTTAACTTGTCATTGGGCCTGTGTTCATGGGTCTGCTATGATGGGTAGGCTTGACCTATGTATTATAAAGCACAAGAAGCCCTAATGCTAGCCAACCTTTATATACAGTCGCGTGCATTGAAAACTGTATGGGTATTTTTTTTGCTGATTAAGGTTCGGAATAGCAGCAGTAAATCTTTTGCGTCTCTATCGCTCCGGTTTACAGAATATTACAATGAATTCAATGTTTCCCCAATTTTCAGGTATTTATTAATTTAATTATTGAATATAGTATGTTGCAATTCTAGGATTAATTACTTGTGTTGATTAACTATGCAATTAATCTGCTAATTTCGTGTTCAATTTTCTTTCAATTGTATCAGAGCCAGTTAACCCTAATTGTGACTGCTGATTTTGTGTAATTTTCGGGATATTATTTTCATGGAATTTGGGATTTTTTCAGATTTGTTAATTACTTTTTCGTGAAATCGATTTTGTGGATATTGATTGGTTTCGGTTTGATGTCAAAGCATGTAGTAGGTTGTTCAATTTGTTGTTGTCTTTTAAAACCCCAAGAACTCGAAGGACCGACCCATTAACGTTTTCTTTCGATTTTTTCGATTCTTTTAAGTAGCTTTTTTCGTAAAATTTATTGAGGGGTTTGATAGATCTTTGAATTCTGAATCTATTGACACAAATTTCGTTGAAAACGGATCTAAAATGAAAGAGTTATGAACGTTTTCTGAAACCGGGTTGGGCGACCCGGATACCAGTCAGCCGGGCGAGGAAGATGACGCCCGACCCGACTGACCCTCGCCCACGCGCACTAGTGGAGCGTGTTGGCGCGTGGACCCATCTCCGGTGGCCAATTTTCTCCAAATTTTTTCCTACTTGCTCCACTTGTCCAGTACTATTTTATGGTATTTTTCTGAAATTTTTGTAATGCTAGAAGTTTTATTTTATTTTTCCCAAATTTTAAAATTAATGAAAATATACTGTACTCTCCGAATTTTTTCTTGAAAATTTTTGTACTTATTACTAGCATTATTTGGGTTTGTGGGGGCTTGTGTACTCTCAGTGTTATGTAGTTATACACCAAAATTAATTTTGGATGTCGTTTATGCATATAATGTTATATTATATATTTTCTATGATTAATTTTGCAATTGTGATGCTAATTGAATATATGGGAACAATCTTGGGGAATGTTGTTGGACTATTGTCATTTATTTTGTGTAATTGTAAGCTCGCCTATCGTGAGACCAATTATTACAAATTGCTATTGCGATATTGTTATTGGGCATACATTAGATGCTATGTTAATAATGCACTTACCCTATCGGTTTGTCTTTATCAATTTTGTTTATAATGTTTTGTTTAATTCATTAAATTATGTCTTTAAAGTTTTCAATATCCTATCGATATTAGCTTTAGGGTATAGTTTAATGTTCTGGGTGATCTGTGTTGTAATTCGAGACCCTTAGGCAGGATTGCAATTGCATGAGAACCTAGCTGTGTTGTTTGCCCAATTTTTCTAGTTGTTGATACATTTGCTAAATCTCCCTGCTTTGTATCAATTTTCAGCTTTGAATTCTTTGATTAAGCTGAATGGGACAAATTGTGAGGACTGGCTTGAATCTTTAAATCTATTTTTGGCGGTTTCTAATGTTAATGTTGCTCTCACTGAGGATGAGCCTGCACAACCCACAGTTGAGTCTTCTGCTGCAAATAAAGCTAGATATGACAAGTGCGTTCGTTCTATCAAAGTCTATTTGATGACCATCAAGTATACAATAGAGAATATTTTAAAAGAGAGCATCATTGAAATATATATATATATATATATGTATGTATGTATGTATGTATCTAGTACAAAATCTAGTGGTTGATCGTTTATCTTCTTTTGAACTTGCCCAATCTGGATCAGTATATATTTCAATTGTTCTTTGATCTCTTTTCTTGAATATTATGTTAGTGTAGGTCGACTTGTACACTTCTGTCACTCAACTTATGCTTGTACAGTACTGTAAGATTGTTAGAGTAGTGCCCTAAAGGCAATCGACTTTATGAATAAATAAAGCAA
>JAOQMR010000003.1:3505260-3519578 GCA_027563865.1 Erythroxylum pelleterianum
GTAACCAAACAAACCCATTGCTAAGCTTATTGCCAAACACTCCTCTTCTTCATCTTTACAGAAACCTAATTTCTAAAAATGAAAAAGCCTTAGCCTCCAAGAATGTCGCCGTCAACGCTAGTTACTGGCCATGAATCCATTTTGATGAACCAAAGAGAAAAGCGTATGGAAAACCTTATTCCTATCCACTGCACATTGATGGGACAAATAAGATGGTAGTCATCTTATTCACGTCTATGCTTTATGCCAACTCTCTAATGGTCTTTACGGGTTTCAAAAACCCACGTTTCACTAACTGCTCATCTAGCCATCATCACATCGTCTCCGCCACCGATGTCTCACACCGCCGATGCTGAGGTTTCTCCAAACTACTCACACCAGCGACGACGTATCTATATTTCTAAGTCTTAGTTTATGCTATCTTCAACTTCACTACCCAACATCTACGTGTATTAAAACAGAGCATGCATACATATGTGTTTATATCAATATATATTACTATCTATATAAGTCGTGCATGCATGTATAAACTAGAAACAGTACGACTTACTTATTTCAGCAAAGCTTCGACGGTGAAAGTGAGAAGTTTAGTATTTTTCAGTGAAAAACAAGCAACCGAGATCTTTTATTATATTCAAGCCACAGTATGATTATCGCGGGTTTGCTTTGCATGGTAGACATGTATTATGTACGTGTCAAATTTCTTAACTACATGTCTCATTTACAAACCACCACATGTCTCTACCTTATGCCACGATCTACGCTGTCCATTATTTATTTATTAATATTTATTAATAAAATATTCTTTTTAATAACCAAAAATATTGTTATGAATTCTTATAACAAACAAATACCCAAAATTTTCAGAAAACTTCCAAAAATTTACCAAAATTCCATCATAAAATAATGACTCTCAAATAATTATTTAAAAAATAAATAATTCACCAACAATTTCTAAAAAAATATTCGAAGTATACAAAAATTACTAAAATTATATTAATACAGTCCGAATCAATCCGAAGTTTCATTAAACCAATTTACCCGAAAAATGTCATGAATGCATGCCAAAATACTTATGCACAATTAAACAAATATTTAATAAGCAAATAACAAACATAATTCGTACTAACTTCCTTTAATATTCTAACCCCTAATTTGGGGCGTTACAATCTGGATCAATAATATCATTAGAATCAGGTACAGGGAATAATGGAGAAGGGTTGGAGGTAAATTTAAAAGGAAATATAGTTTCATGGAAGACTACATCCCTGTGGACAAAGAATTGTTTGGTGGAAAGGTTGAAAAGGATATAACCCTTTTGGACAGTGGAGTAACCCATAAAAATGGAAGGAAACGCTTTAGGTAAGAATTTATCAACATAAGGAGTAATAATAGCATAACAAAGACAACCAAAGACTTTAAAATGATTAAAGGATGGTGGTTTATGAAATAAGGCTTCATAAGGTGAGATCCAATTAAGGACAGAGGTAGGCAAACGGTTAATGATGTAACAGGCCGTGAAAATACACTCTCTCCAGAATTTAGAAGGTATGTTGGAATGAAACTTAATGGCTCTAGCAACCTCTAAAAGATGTCGATGCTTTCTCTCAGCAATTCCATTTTGCTGAGGAGTATGTGTACAAGAACTTTGATGAACAATACCAAGAGAGGTGAACAAGGACTGACCTACTTCATTAAAGAATTCGGTCCCATTATCACTTTGGACAATTTAAACAATACCAGAAAATTGGGTTTTAACCAAGGTAAAGAAACTTTGTAAGGTGAGGATGGCATCACTTTTGAGTTTAAGATGATAAACCCAAGTCACACAGGTAAAATCATCAACAATGGTAAGAAAATAACGATGGCCACTATGTGTAGAAATCCGATAAGGTCCCCAAAGGTCAATGCGTATGAGGGAAAAAGGCTTAGTTGTTCGAGTAGTACTTAAAGGGAAAGGCAGTTTAGTTTGTTTAGCTAATGGACAAACATGACAAGATCGGATATCATCACAATTGTGCAAATTGAAATGCAAATTTGGAATTTTATTCATAACAGAAATAGAAGAATGGCCAAGTCTAGCATGCCATATACAAGGTTGAATTTTTACATTATTGACAAACAAACAAGAAGAAACACCAGTACAAGAGATACTAGCATCAACAATAGGAGACAAAGTCTTGGAAGAATAGGACAATGGTTGTAGAATGTAAAGACCAGCTCTCTCTTTACTAATCCCCAGTATCAGTCCACTGCAAAGATCCTGTAGAATACAAAATTTCAGATAAAAAATGACAAGGCAGTTGAGGTCTTTGGTTAATTTGGAAACAGAAATAAGATTGAAGTTGAAGTCGGGTACAAAAAGAACATTGGTGATAGTGTGAGTAGGTGAAAGAGAATGTGATCCTAAATGTGTGACAGGAGTAGAATTACCATTTGGCAATTGAACACAAGCATGTTTAGAAGCACAAGCAACAGTAGAATGCAAGCAATGAAAATCAAACGTCATATGATTTGAAGCACTATTATCAAGAATCCATTCAATGGAGCTAGGCTGATACGAAGAAGCCATACCTGCCATGTGTGCAACAGCAGTGACTGGAGGAGAAGATTCCTTGCTCAAAAGGTTCAGTAACTGTTGATATTGCTCTGGAGTAAAGACCAGAACAAAAGATGATGGAGGAGCAACTGACTGAACCACTGATTTAGTATCTGAAACATCATCATCATCTGCTAAGCAAGTAACATTATTAGCCCTTTTCTTCGTGAACTTAAAATCTACAGGAAAGCCAATAAACTTGTAGCAAGACTCCCTCTTATGTCCCTTAATCCCACAATGATCATAAGTACCCTAAAACCGTCGCCGAGTGTTAGAAGAATAAAGAGCATTAGGTTTAGCCAATGAAACCAGTGAGGACTACTGGCGTTGAGCTTCATCCTGAAGAAGCATCGAATAAGCTTGATTTATGGAAGGCAAAGGCTGCATGAGAAACACCTGACTCCGCACAGCCGAATAAGTCTCATTGAGATCCAAAAGAAATTGAAACAGACACCGCTGCAAAAGATTCTGAACATTCTTGCGAGACATGGCACAATCACAAGATCCAAATGGAACCAAAGCATCATATTCATCCCAAAGAAGACGCAATTTGGTGAAATAAGCAGAAACTGAAGAAATACCTTGAGAATGTGATGCTATTTCATGATGAAGAAAGAAAATTCGAGAGCCATCCACCTTATCATACCTTTCCTTCAAATCTTTCCATACGAGAGCAGCACTCGAAGCAAATACAATAAAAGCCGAAAGATCCTTACAAACCGAATTAATAATCTAGGAAAGGACAGTGGTGTTGCAACGCTCCCACTGCGGATGAAGAGTCGGATCCAAATCATCTTGTGAGCAAGTTCCATCAACGAAACCAATCTTGTTCTTGGCCAGCAATGCGATTTGCATAGACCGACTCCACACGCTGTAGTTCTCAATACCAGTGAGTTGATGCGAAACGAGCAATGTTCCAGAGGTGTCTGACGGATGAAGATACATTGGATTGTTAAAATCAATCTTAACATCATTGTTAAGAGAAGTTTGTGATAATCGATCGTCATGAAGGATATGAACCAAAGGAAAATAAGAGGATGAACAAATTAGGGTTTCGATTTGGGAAAAAAATAGGAAATGAAAATTAATGGTTCAAAATTAGGCAAACAAGGTTCAGAGAAGCTCAACAACGATGGTCGATCGTTGCTGGCAGCTCTGATACCATGTTAAAGCATAATCGGTGATGAGATATTAGGAGTAAAGAGAGTAAGAGTAGAGAAGATGAACACAAAGTTTTGTGAGCCAGAGACTTAATTGCTCTTCTGGACTTCATTCATTACTATGTACAAAACCGATGGACTATATACACCAAAGCCCAAAATACAAAAACCAACTGACAAATAACCGCTACTAATTAACAAATTAACTTACTAATTACATTTCTTCACTAATTTTGGGCAAGCCCATTGGATCCCAACATTCTATCACCGTAGTGGAATCTCATTTTCATGAATTTTCTTATTCGCAGTTTTACTTTTTCTGCTCCTACTACAGTTACCAGAAACTTCAATACTACTCTTCTGCTATTGGGTTAAGAATGACGAATATGTATATGTCTGTCTCGTTTATCCAAATAAAGAAGAATGTCACTTTGCATCCTTTTAGACAGGCTGCTTTTACAATTGATTTCATATCTGTTTTCTATTATATGATTTAATTTTAATTTTTATTTTTTAATAAAAAACAAAAAACATTTCAAAATAGATGAAAGTTTGCTTTTAGAAATTGTAAATACGTTAACGTTTTCATAAAATAATTATGATTTTTTATTTTTAAAAACGAAATATACAAACGTGTTTAACTAAATACGATTTTACAGTCAATTTTTGATTTTAAATACCACCCGTGATGCATGTCGGTGACCTTTTGTAATTTTTTTTTGGGTGAAATGGGTAAAGACAAGGAGGACTAATGCCTCAAAAAAGCAACAGAGAAAGCATCATTTTGTAAATACTGATGAAGGCCTGGCATTGGAGTCTCTCATATATGTCAACTATGCGATAAAGAAGATCCATATTTTGCTAATAAATCAGCGCATTGATTTCTTTCCCTGAGGATATGTAAAAGAGAACAATCTCAATTTCTATTCAGCATGGATTTGACATCGTTAATGACAACCAAGTAAGGAAGCGAGGGGAACAGTTGGTATGGACTAGATGAATAGCTTCGAGAGAGTTTAAGTCCACAAGAACCTTCCGATAACCATGATCCCATGTTAAAGAAATTTCACGAGAAATAGCTTGGAGCTCAGCAAGAAGATTAGTAGCAATGATAATAGAACTTGAGAAGCCAACAATCCAACGACCACCCTCATCTCGCAACAAACCACCAAAGCCAGCAGCACCGGAATTTTCAAGAGAGCTCCCATCAACATTAACTTTAACATGATTCGGCCAAGGGACCTTCCACGATACCCAACGACTCTCCCTCGTTATCGACGTAGCCTCCCTCACGCATATCCGACACTCATCAACAAGCTTCAAATAGTTTTGGTGTTGTCCAATGACAGATATTATCTCACGCTGGAAAATCTCACGGTTCCTAGCATACCAAATGATCAAAGCTCTAACAATGAATTTGATAGTGTGATCAAGGGAACAAGACACATCAAACACATTAGTGGTAATCCATGCATCAATATCAAGTGTGAATCGTGATATATTCAACGAAGCCAATTATCTTCTTCCCCTGTCACTATTTTGGTCTTTGTTCTTCAAGTACATGAGTTAAAAGAGCAAAATAAAGGTAGATGAATTCCTGCATTGTTTGGTCAGTCCGTTATCTTTTGAGTGATTTGACCAAGCCCTTGTAAAAACATGACCATACTCTTCCTATGAATTTCCCTTTGCCTCTATTGTGTATATCTTATGTTCTCATATATTAAATCATCAACTTGTAGAGATTATTGGGTATTTAATATGTCCTAAGTAGGCTTGGCAATGGACCGTTTAGCCCAAAGCCAAATTAGCATTAAAGCTTCCACTAAGTCTAATTATTTGTTAAGTAATAATTTAAAATAATATTATTTTACTCAAAATGATATCAATTATTTAGCATATTCAGTTTAACTCTAAAGTTGAAAAATTTTAAAAATCAAATTTAATATAAACTTTGTTCAACTTATATCAAATTTGTTCAAATCATGTTGGAATAAGTTAGATTGAGCAAACTTTGCCATCACTGATCTCAAAAAAAGCAACATCGGTGAAGAAGCAGAAGACGAAGTTGGCGCAAAGGAGAGAATGTTTTGTGAAAAAAAAAAGTTTTAAAATAGACGAAAACGTTATTTTTACGTTTTTGTAAAATAATTGCCAGTTTTTTCATTTTTAAAAACAAATTATACAAACGTGTTTAACCAAATATGATTTTAAGAGTCATTTCTGAATTTACAAAAATCACAAAAAAGCCCCTAAAAAACGAAAAACAAACAACCCTTTTAACAAACACTCAAAACAAACAAAAATTTTTGTTTTTGGATGATATTAATTATTTTTATTAAATACACATGTTGGATGGTTCAAGCTCAAACTCCTCCTTCCTGAGAGGTGATCCCCTGTCCAAATTATCCAGTACCAATTCTGTCCAAGTAGATCTAAGCCATCCACTTGTGTGGTCCACTTGTGTGAGTCCCACACAAGTGAATGACTTAGATCTACTTGGACAGAATTGGTATTGGATAATTTGGACAGAAAATTTAGGGTGCTCCTTCCTACGCCAGACAAAATTAGAGAAGACATCTTAGGAAGCTTCATACTTCAAAACAACGTACCAAATCGTCTCCAGGTAGGCAGGAAATAGGCACAGTTTTGTCCTGGTGCTTAAACGCAGCCGGAGAGACGACAAGACAGTTTGTTCCAGAGCATATACATTGGCATATTCCTATTCACTGATTTTGAATGATTAAAAAATTAAAATTAAATTAGTACAGTTAATTTACCTGTTAAAATTTTAAACTATTTTATTTTAACTTAATTTTTGAAAATTTTTATTTAATTTATTTTAATAATTTTTGTTATTAAAAATTGCTCAATTTGTTAAATAATCGGTTAATTTTTGTAAATTAACTAATTTTTAATCTAAAATAAATAAATTATTTTTATTTAATAATTATTTTTTTATTAAATTTCATTTTTTAATAATAAGAATGAGTTTCCTAATAATATTTTAAATTATTTAATTTTATTTAATCTTTAATTGATTTTATAACTAGGTGGAACTATTTTAATTTTAAACTTTTGGTATTATTAGTTTAACTTCCGGTTCAATTTATAAAATATTGCTTATTTTTAATGTTAAAAAATATTTAAAATAAGCAATATTAAAAATAATGTATGTTATAATTCAAATTGTGAATAACTCAAATATTTTTTTTAAACATAATAACTATATTTATTAATACAATATTTAAATTTTTTCATTGACCATTAATTTTTTACGTTAAGTTTTTCCTTTAAAAAGTTGCCAATTTGAATATTTTTTATACAACTTAATAATTTTATGTATTATACATTTTATTTTATTTGTAATTTTTATTTACAAGTTATTATGTTATGATTTATGAATAAAAACAAAACGAACTGTCCGTTTGTTTGGGTTCTTCACGTTCTGCAACGTGAGAAAGTTCACTGAACCATTTATAAACTGAAGCCAAGCCTTTCATTGTCACTCACTCATAATCCAAGTTTCATTTATCTTCTTCACTTTCTTCTTCGCTTATTCGAGTATTACTGATAATGGAAGAGACGGGTATGATCCCATTAGTCTCACTTGCTCCTTATTATTATTATTTTTTCACTTTGTATTTTCATTTCGATATCTGGGATTCTGGTTCTGTGTGGATTGGCTTTTGATTTCCTTGTTGGGTTCTCTTCAGATTCACTTTTAGAGTTCCTTGAAACCGCTATAGATGCAGCCAAGGCAGCCGGAGAGGTGAAAAAGATTTCTTTTTCATCATTCCCTTTGGTTTGCTTGATTTTCTTTTTTGAACTTATTGTTTATTCTTTGTTCTTTGTTCTTTTTCTTTTGACTCACAGATAATCCGTAATGGGTTTTACCAGACTAAACATGTGGAGCATAAAGGACAGGTATTTTCTTTTTGTCTTTATATTTTCCTTTTGCTTCCTACTATATAATAGTCAGAACTCAGAAATTCCTTTGGTAATTGCACACACTTGCATCAATGTCAAGGTAGTAAATCAGTATATGTATTAATGCTTTTCTTTTTCGTGATTGCTAGGTGGATTTAGTTACAGAAACTGATAAGGCTTGTGAAGATCTAGTTTTCAATTTTCTCAAGGAACGTCATCCAACACATAAGGTTGGGTCTTCTAATATGAATTCCTTTCTTCTGTATGTAGCTGAGAAAACCAATTGTTGCTCATTGTTGAGTTTGCTGCCCCCGAATGTTCGTGGATTCTCTTATTATTCTCTTGTTTATGATTAACTTTTGTTTCAGTTCATTGGGGAAGAAACTACTGCTGCCTATGGTACCACTGAGCTGACTGATGAACCAACATGGATCGTTGATCCTCTTGATGGGACTACCAACTTCGTTCATGGGTACATGGCATGCGGTTGTTTGCTGTTGTCTTGCTGTTTACATCTCCATCTTAATTGTAATTCAGCTAACATATTTGGTTGTAGGTTCCCATTTGTATGCATCTCTATTGGCCTTACAATTGGCAAGATTCCCAAAGTAGGTGTTGTTTACAACCCAATAATGGACGAGGTGAGGAGTTTTATACTTCAATATGTAAACAGAATGTTCTGTTTCCTTCCTAAGAGTAAAAAAAACACGTATCCAGTTTATTATGCATGCCTTTTTTTCAATGGCAAAAATGTTTACCTCTGCACAATTCATATGCTTCTCTGCATGCGTGATGTTCTGCTGTTTTCTTTCAACTCCTTGCTTTTTAAACATTATTGTCATCAGAAAGCAATTATTCAGATAAACATGCTGCCGATTATCATACATTACTTTCCTGTAATTTGGAGATGAATATTGACCTTGTTGATTTAATAATACCGTGTAATGAATGCTTCAATTTGTTAGGATGTTAAATTATGTTGAATATTAAAGTGATTTACAGAGAGAGGTATTAAGATTCACATTCATTACTAATTTAATCATTTAATGTAGCTTTTTACTAGCATCCATGGAAAAGGTGCTTTTTTGAATGGTAATCCAATAAAAGGTAAGCCAATTACTTTACTGTTGTTGCTCCCTACTGGTGATGCAATTGTTGTGCATTCTCTCCATAAAACTTAAGCATTTGCTTTCTCATTGTATGATTGCAGTATCATCCCAAACTGAGCTTCTGAAGTCTCTTCTTGCAACAGAGGTATGCATTTTAGCTTCATTTACTTGCTCATTATTACAGTGATTGCAGATTTTGGAGTAATGTGTCTGTATGAGAGTTCCATTGACAAGACCAAAGTGATGTGAGATATAATAAATT
Organism: Erythroxylum pelleterianum; assembly: GCA_027563865.1. Classification (NCBI taxonomy): domain Eukaryota; kingdom Viridiplantae; phylum Streptophyta; class Magnoliopsida; order Malpighiales; family Erythroxylaceae; genus Erythroxylum; species Erythroxylum pelleterianum. The sequence goes on from JAOQMR010000003.1 coordinate 3,514,318, forward strand.
ACTGAACCTGGTCAGAAAAGGAATCTTCTATGGTAACTAAATGATTAGTTGCTTATAATCTTAAGATGAAGCCTTGATGAAATTTTAGTAGTCATGGCACTGACCATGATAAATGCAACTTTCTTCTAATGCAAAGATTTCTATGATACTAAGTTGCTGATTATAGCGTAGTAATCCTACTCTCTCTGATGGTTTTCTTTACCTCAATAAAATATTCAATCCTGCTCCTTCTCTCTTATGTCACATATTTAAGATCTTTAATCTATTTCTCAAACCCGTTTGCTATCTTACGATTACATCACTCTATTATCTGTTTTTTTTTTGGGAAAATCACTCTACTCTCTGTTAGTTTCATCTAAGCTGAAAACACTTTATTGGGCAGAAATGGTCAAGACATTCATTCTCTTGCTCTAAGACCTCAAATTGGAGCTGTTATTTTACCTTTACTAGAAACTAGTCACCTGGGGAGGGACAACTGTTGGCAAGAATTTGCTGGTCTCATCGACCTCTTAGTTGGGATTGATGTACATACTGACACCAGTGAGCACTTGGACATAAGGTTTAAGATAAACTTTATGGTGGTTTTTCTTATTGGCACTTAGGCATACGGACTAGGTCTTCCTCCTAAATCCAAATTCTAATTTATCTTCGTACATCTGATGCTCTCACGTTTTGTCTTTGTTATGTTTAACAAAGCATTCAGTCAATCAATTTAACTGCACAACTATAGCATCTGCATATGAGAAATGCACATGTTCTTTCTATGTACATATCGAGTTCGATATGTTGCACAACTGGCATATTTTTTCAGTATTGCGACTAGGATTTTTTTTCTGTTAATTCTGTTTCTTTTTGCTCCTTCACCTTAAAATTCATATAGATTCCTTCATGCTTTACGTAGAATCTGTCACCCTCCTTTTGTCCCTCATACAATAATGATGAGAACCTGTCTAATCAATATTCTACTAAGTGCAGGTTGGAACAAAACGTGATAAGCCAACTGTGGATGCTACTACAAATCGAATTAACTCTTTGCTTTTTAAGGTGAAACCAAAACATCCCAGTTAATTTTATCTGCTTGTGAAAATGCATTGGCAATCTGCTAACTTCATATCAATTGCTGTTCTCAGGTGAGATCCCTTAGGATGAGTGGCTCTTGTGCATTGAATCTTTGTGGAATTGCATCAGGGAGGCTTGATTTATTTTATGAAACTGGATATGGGGGCCCATGGTATGTTTTAACAATTTATTTCACAAAAAACTGATGTGGCAAGTTGTGATGTGATTGATGTGACTAACATATTAATGGTCGACCATTTCCATGATCAGGGATGTAGCTGCTGGTGCTCTGATTGTCACAGAAGCTGGAGGACTTGTTTATGATCCGTAAGTAGCAAACTTTACTATATACCAAAATGTATGATGTTAGGGAAGGCTAGAATCAGTCCACACCAATAACCTAGAATTACTTGTGTCATTTAATATGCAACTTGAATTGGCTCTTCCTTTGAAGTTGAAAGATCTACGCTTTTGTTAATCATGAGAATACTATAATATTTTGACATGACATTACTTGCATGGATTTTCTTAGCTATTGAAAAATTAAGATTTGGTGTTGGATGGTTTCAATCAGATCTGGTAAAGATTTTGACATCACATCCCAAAGAGTTGCAGCTTCAAACCCACAATTGAAGGATGCATTTATCGAGGCTTTGCAGCAGGCAGAATGAAGCAAGTAGGATTCCATGAAATTACAAACAAATACATATTTGTTAAAGATGATAGTTCTTCCTGGTCATTCTGGGCACCTAATTCTGCTCTTACTTATTACTTGTTGACTGTTACAAGAAATGAAGATAATTATATTTTTTGTTCGTTCTTCAATTGTTTTTCTGCGCCAAACTTATGTGAAACAGTTCAGTGTAAATCGGGATCGAACATAGAAGTTGTCAAGGAAACAATGAAAAAACATGGGACTAAAAGTATCTGAACAAGAAACAGATATATAGAGTATGAATAAGAGTTGGAAGATATCCATGTAGATACAACCACCTATAGCTAGCCACACTGTAAAAGAATCACATCAAAATCCTGGCCTCCATTAGGCAACTACTGCTGAAATTTACATACAATACGAGAGAAGGAAAGAGCACTGAGAAAGGGAAGAGCCATGTCAAATACACATCATATACACCTCTGGCTGTGGATTATAACCATTTGATCGATTAGTGTTAGGAGGCATCTTTGTTTCACCTTCTGATCTTTTCCTCTTGAGCACAATGTACCAGGTATACCCTTCCAACCACAGAGCGTTGATAGCCAAGGCGGCGATGATTCCGATGTAGGTATACTTCCATTTCTTTTCTGGTTGTAGAATGTCGATTCCTTTGAATACGTTGATAATGCTGAGGATGATGACCGTGTATCCAACAGATTGGTGGTATAAGTTCCAGTAGAATCTGTACTTGTGATCAGGTTTTGGCCTCAGAAGCAAAGCAAACACCTGGATTGAAGGATAAACAAGCAATATCTGTTTAGTAAATCCAACACAACTTAGCATAGAAAAAGTATCAAAAAAATCAGGAATTTGTGATATCATATACCTGAATTGTTCCAAGGGCGAATAGGATGATCCCAATTGTTCTGTGAGCACTATATGCAACACCAGCAAATTCACTTCCCAGTTTGATACCCGTAACCCATCCAGCGACCCCAACAATGTAGGCTGTGGACTGGCAACTCACATGAAGGTAAAACCATGCAGGATTTGCAGATTTGAACACCTTCAAGTATCTTGCTATTAGAGCACCAAGTGGCATCATAATGCCCCAGCTCACTGCATTTAGAATCCCGTGAACCTGAGAATATTTATCAGATGATCATTAGAAATTAGAAAAAGCAAAGCAGAGATCACCAATAAATCATAAAAACATTGATAGCAAGTACTTACATTCTTCTTCCTAAGCTTGCCTTTACCGACGGGGTTAGTTCGAACCTCGCCTGAGAGAAAGTTGACGGTCCCCACGGATTGCATATTAGCCCCACTCATAGCATGCATCTGAGGAGTACCACCGGAAACCAAACCATCCTGCCAAACATGGGTCACATTACTAGCACCGTCAATGCTTGAAAGTCCCAGAGTAGCAAATATGGTAATCTCGTTATCAGCATAAGTAGCCGATAAATTCGAGACATCAAAACTAAGTTTCCCTTCTGACATCTGAGTCTGATAGCTGTCTATAGGCGACGTATAAGCCTTCATGGTTCCATCAGGTTGCTGGTATGCAATAAGTGCTTGTGATCCGACCATGCCGGTTGCGTTAGGATTTATAGCCCATGCAACCCAGTTAGAGGAAGAGACTCCTGTGTGCCTGTAGGCTATCTGCAGAGTGCTTGATGAAGAGTTGTAACTCCAATGAAGAAAAGAGTTCAGATAAGGAAGATCATTGCATGCACTGAAGACCTGGTTGCTTCTGAAGGTATAGGCAGAACAATTCTGAGCCGATGTTGAGAGTGTCAAACAGAAGAGAACTGAGAGAGTTAACACAACTTTCAGTGTTGAAGCCATGGATGAATATGACCCAAGAATGCAAAACTAGAGGAAAGAAAGTTTACAGGGAAAAAGAGTAATGGCATGGACAAATTTATAGAGATAGGTTTGATAATCCCACTCCTAATCGGTTATCAAGTCCTAATTAATATTAATTACCGATTCCTAGTAACCAAAGAATTTCTAATTAATAATGAATTCCTAATTAACAAGAAATTCCTATTACCTAATTATTTATAAATACCGTATTAAGTAAATAATTTTAATTATTAGATCTCATTAAAAATTTTAAAATTTCCATAAAAATATTAATTTTAAGTAACAAAGTGACTCTTGTCAAATTTAGATGTTACAATAAATATTAAATACTCAAAATAGGTTTTAACTTATTTAAAATTCAATCAAATTATAATTAACTAATGTTATTTTAATATAACTAATTAAAAATATCACCTTAATTAATATATTAAAGAACTTATTAATTAAAATGATTTATACCAAAAAAGATATTATTTTAGTTAAATAATTTTCAATATAATTTAGTCCAAAATCTGACTCAGAATGGAATAGGTTTGTTTCGGTAATACGATTAAAAGCCAATTTGATTGGTGGGACCCGTTTACTTGGTCAAACCAAATCCTTGCCGCAAAACTGATATTTGGTAGGGACCACCTGCCACGTAGGAACCCATTTGCGGACCCACACAAATTTCGTTGACTACAAGCCACAAGGTACAACGTTTTTTCCCGACAAGACGCTGTCGTTTCTTCCTTGTTCTTATTCTCCTCCTCCTTCGTAGAATGTTGGGAAGTCGGATTCCTCTGAGTTCTTTTCCGACACGGACAGGAATTGATATTTTCTACTCTTAATTAGAAACCTTAAAATAAACTAATCGATATTAAAATCCCGGTTGGATTAAGAATCCTTATCAGATGGGTAGTTAATACCCAAAGCATGAATAGAGCTTAGTATGATAAATGGTTAGCTTATAAAGATATCTCATAATCAATAACTTGAGGAAAAGAAATCGTAAATCCTAAACTAATACCATGAAACAAAATTGTAATATTGATGCGTCTTTGTTTTAATAATTTAAAAAATGTTAATATTATGAACTGTTTAAAATTAACGTAGAAGGTAACATACGATATTTTGCCTGTTTGTATAAGCTTTTTAGAGGCCACTAAGGACATGAGAATTTGATTGTAAAATAAAAAATAATTTCTTTAATAGATATGACTTTTTAGGTATTCTGAATATAATTTTTTTAATAAGTTTAAATTTGAAACTAAAAAAACGTTTTTTCAGGTAGATTTTTCATATTAATTAATGAACATATTTTTAAATCCATTTTGCCCTCATATTTTACACATAATTTTCACAATATTTACAAGCTCATCTTCCCATTTATTATGTATTTAACTATTTACTCAATTTGAATATTTATTTACAAACTTATCTTCCCATTTATTATGTAAGTTTCGAAAATTGCAAGGACTAAATTGCAATTCTCAAAACTTAACCTTAAAACTACCCCCCGACCCGATTGCTTCTGTCTGCCTAGGGATGGCAATTGTACCCGAACCCGATGGGTACTCGGTAAAATTACCCGAACGGGGGCGAATATGGAGATACCCGTCGGGTATCGGGGCGGGTATGGGGGGTATATGGGGATACCCGTCGGGTATCGGGGCGGGTATGGGGATACTAC
>JAOQMR010000003.1:3519678-3531815 GCA_027563865.1 Erythroxylum pelleterianum
ACCTCCGTGGGTACCGTTTCCATCGCCGGCCAAGCTAAAAGTTGCAAGAGCTATATCAATCTCTGCCCCAGAACACGTTCATCTTCCTTCGAACTGGGCTGGAGCCTTGGCGTGATGTCGGTTGAAGTCTTGAAGTTGAAGAGGTCACACCTTCGTCTTCCTCCACACCACAGCACATCGTCGCCGTCCGTCGCAGCCACACTGCACCCACACCATCCGTTGCACCTCAGGCGCACCACCAACTCCTCACTAACCCGACGTCAACCCGAAGACACGATTGTTTGGGTGTGTATTTTTTTCATTTTTCAATACATTTTGAATCTTTGATTGTGTTGGTCTGTTGGATGATGGATTTGTGTTGTGTATGTTTGGTGTTGGATGATGGATTTTGGGTAAGAAATTTTGCGTGGATGTTGAGTTTTGGGAAAGAATATTGAAGTTGAAATGTTGAGTCATGTATGAGTTTTGTGAATTGTTGAACACTTGAACTGAAACTGGATTTGCAAATTTTAAAAATTTTATGGAATATTTTATAAATTTAAAAAATTACCCGAAACGGTATTCGGTACTGACAGGTACTGGTACAGAACCGTACCAGAACTCAATTCGATACCGAACCCGGTACGGTATTCATAACTTTAGGTATAAGTCCAAGCAAACATAGGCTTAAGATTTAAAGTATTATTAACCGTTACAAAATCAATTAAAAATATAATAAGGTTGAAATTTTAAAATATTATTATAAAAGATTATTCTTATCTATCTAATTATTTCGAGTTTAATTAAAAATATTAAATAAAAATTAATTAGTTAATTTTAGTTTTTAAGAAGTTATTAATTTAAAAAAATTAACTTATTAATTAATAAACTAATCAGTTTTTACCAACAATAATTATTAAAGTAAATAAGATCGTAAAGTTAAATGGTTCAAAGATTTTTAAAAATGTTATATTTAATAAATTTATTAAATGAATCTCGTTTTTAAAATTAAGTATAAATTATTATAATAATTTAAATTTTAATTTTAGTATATTTATTTACGCGGGCTCATGCTTATAGAAATGTTCCCAGGCTAAATTTGGGCAAGCCCAACTGGATCCCGATAACTACAATTTTCTGGTGACGGGAATGGGTTCACTTAGACCAAGTTGGGCCTAAGGTACACATACCAGAAATGAAAGTTAATAATAGTTTCTCTTAATATTGAGAGAAATTCGTAATTACTCTTTTAATTATTTATCAAATAAAATTATTAAAACATGAATAATTTACAAAATTGTTTGAATAAACTACTTTACAATTTAAATATTCACTGGACTTCAATTCTTTATTATTATTATTATTTTAGTTATTATTTTTTAATATGTACATATATATTATATATACTTTCTCTTTTTTTATACAGTTCTATTAAAAATAATTTTGTATTGATTAAAAATTAAATTACATATTATTAAATTTCACGACCAAATCCTCTTTTTTTGAATGAAAAGAAGAAAGTATATTAAACATATTGCATGATTAATCTCAGGAAACAAATTCCAGACATGTCTTCTAATAAGAACGAGAGACACCCTATAAGTGTAGTATTAAAAGTGGTGATTTCAAAATCAAAATAAACGGCATCGTTTGCGAGCCAATTTGTACATCGGTTGTCCTTTCTGTAGATATGTCGAAATTTAACTATTCAGTTTCGAGCAAACATCTCGTTAATCTCCATGATTAGGGGGTTGCGAGGCAGTGTCCTTTTAGTAGATGAGGATAGGACAGTGGCCACTAGATAGTCCATTTTTAGTTCAATACGACCATAACTAAGATCCCAAACAAGCTTTAGGCCAGACAGGACTTCCCCCACTTTCGCTTTTCTAACCGTACTCTATTAAATTTTATCTGCAAATTTTATCTACATCTAAATAAAATTTAATGATACGTCGTAAAAACACCGTAACTTAAAATAGAAAAACTGAACTGATTAAATTTCTCTAGATCTGCGTAAGTTTTGGATGAATTATTGTTGTTGCCGACGTCGAAGAGAAAGCTGTAACTTTTTCTTTTATCCCATCACAAAGAGAAGAAAAAGTAAAGGGTGTGAGTTGAAGCAGGATAATGCAGCCAGAGCGTTTGGTGCCAAATGTCGATCTTAAAAATGCTCAAAAGAAAGTGATGCGTTGTTCAATGTTCACCACTAAATTGAACATTACAAGTCCCTCCTCTCTGCTCCTGCTACAGTTACCAGAAACTTCAATACTATTGGGTTACGAATGACGAATATGTTTGTCTCCTTTACCTTTATCCAAAAAAGAAGAACGTCACTTTGCATGTTTCTAGACAGGTTGCTTTTACGATTGATTTTATATCTATTTTTTAATTGTATGATTTAATTTATTTTTTATTTTTTAATAAAAATAATATAATATTATATATTTGATAAAACTTATAGATAAATTATATTTAATCAAATAAATTTATTTTAATCTCTTCTATAATATTTATTAATAAATTACTAAATATTTTGATCGAATTGTGAGATAATTTTAAGTTACTAATTCATAAAAAGTTTATTTAAAATATAAAAATTAAAAATTAACAGTTATAAATTATTTATTAATAATAGTTTTCTTCTTTGTTTTTTCAATTCGGTTATCTTCTTTCTTTTTCTTCTGTTTAGAATAATCTGAAGGATAAATGGATAATTTTGTCATTCGTAATAAATTTGGATAATTATTAATTGTATTTTCGAATTTTTAATAATGTATATGTTAAGTTACGTAATTTGATCCAAAATAAGGTAATAAAGTGTCCCAATAAATGATCTAAATCAATAAGTCGAAATTCGGGAGAAAAATAAATTCCGATTAGTGTATATCGGACCCATATCGAACTTGTAATAGAGAAATTATATAAAGGTTAAAGCCTCCTACAGCTGCTGATATCATTTGTAAGCATATGGATTCTCTGACTCGTTAATAGCGCTTACATCTTTAGAAAATTGTAGAAAGACGTTAACCGTGTGTCCGTTAACTTTTTTCGTAAAGGTACCGAAAAATTAGAACTCATTTTGGCCTTGAAAATTGCTTCGTAAGTTCGGATGAAACCGAAATCAGGTATTTCGCATTTCCTTCGTTTTTAACACTCTCATGAATAATTCGGGATATGTAATAAAGTCTATCTTAATTGTTGTATAATCATTTAATTTTAAGTGATTAATATATGAAATGATTTATTTGAAATATATTATTTAAAACATTATTTAATTTATACCTAAAAATTAATAGCTATAGATTTTCTGTTAAAAATAATTCTCTTTTATTTTTAAAATTTTGTATCTCTTCTCTCTTCTTTTTTTCTACTATTCTTAAACCTGATTGTTACCCACCAATCCCGAAATGTGCCAGTGCTGTCCTAACATTTTCATGGTCGACTGCTTTCTTCTGTACATGATTATCAGATCAATCAAACTGTATAATTGTGCTGGTGATACAGAAATGTGAAGTGACAACGAAGAGAAAAACAGGATCTACCGACCAAGATATTCTCAAGAGGCATATGCGAATCACGAAACTAGATCTCTCTCCAGTTTTACTCTGTCTTATTCTGTCTTCATTTATTTTGTGGGATCTACGTGAGTCTCATACGGACCCCACATAAATAAATGGCTGAGATTTATTGGACACGATAAGACACCTTAATATTGAACATATTTTAGGATGAACTCACGAATCACATATTTTAGGATAACTCTGAGTGAGTACGATATATATATAGAGTAGAGACACATTCATAGGTTCTGCCGACGATAACATCCGAAGGAAGTCAAAGGTTTTAATGAAATGCCAGAAGGTTTGATGCTGTTATGATAAGCTTTTGTCAATATGCATTTCTTCTCTGCAATTAATCTAAACGAACTTTATCTTTGACTACTTGCTGCGACCATTTTTGATATGGATTGGTGTTGGTACTTTGCTTTGATTTGGCCATGCATTGCCAGCGACTGCTACTTAATTATTCCAGGAAAATGTTGCTTGAGTTTGTCGGTTCACATGATATGAATACTATTTCATATTGTTGCCGTCCAGTTCCAAGTTCTTGCAAGTTGTAACAGGAGCAATTCATGAACCAGCGTTGGCGAAAGAAAAAGGGAGTTCGACTCCTAGAATTAGAAGTGGACTCTCTCACAGTACACCAGATCGTTTCTTCCTTAGTCAGCCGATCTATGGTGCTTAACCCCGTAGTCTAGGACATCCATTAGCTTTTCACTAATTCCATATCTACCGAGAGAGCAACATTTGTGCCAATGGACTCGCCACACAGGCGGATTTTTCTGATTATGATGTTACTTTTTTTCCTAACGCACCCCTAGGGTGCCAACGTCTCCTCTTAGAGGATTTGTCGGGAGCAACGCCCCCTGACCTAGTATATTTTGCTTCCCATTAATTAAAAAAAAAAGAAAAGAAAAAGGGAGTTACTAGGGTTCAAACTCGGGAGGAAGGAGATGAAACCAAACTTAAGAGACATGGTAGCCTTTTAGGAGGTCATTTAATGGATAAGGGAACTCTTAAACAGGGTTTTTACAATAAATTAGATTGAACTTAAATCTCGTAAATTTTGGATCTGATTTTTTTTTATGATAGACTTAAGTAGAAAATTGAATTTTGGATCAAATTTTGGATTTTAAGCTAAAATTTAACTTAATTCTTCAAATTTTGGTACTATTTTTAAAAAATAACTTTAAATCTAATTTAATTTAAATTAGATTTTCATTAAACTCGTTTAATTATTTTTCATCTCAATTCAAATCATGTCTAAATTCTTTTACGAACCCTACTTCCAATTGATTTTGGAATGAGGTCTTATCACTTATTAAGAATTTATTATTTAAACAAAATTTATTTTTAAATAACTTTCCTACAATATTTGATAAAGTAGTATGTCTAATATTTTAAAAATTAGATCCGAAGTTAAACTAGCAAGACAAAAAAATTAAGGTTTAAAATGTTCAACCGACATTAAACCATCATAAAATCGACTAAAAATTTAATAAAATTAAGTAATTTGAATTAATTAGAAAATATATTGTTAAATGAAAATTAATTGATTTATTTTTATTTATAATAACTTAATAACTTACAAAATTTATCTATTAATTAATAAACTAATTAATTTTTAACAACAAAAATTATTAAAATAAATAAATAAATAAAAATTGAACAACTATAAATTTTTATAGATAAACCAGCCAAATTTTTAATCATGGTGTATGTCGCTGTCAAAATATTTATATTTTCAAAAGTGTTAAAGTTATTTTAAAGCTAAATGGTTAGTTTCAAGGAGAAAATTACACCAACCAAGTTTGATTACTTCACACACTAGCTTAATTGTCAACCTAATACTAATGACTTCCCTCACTCGAGTCCAACCAGGTTCGTCGGAGTTGACACATGATCCACATTTTGTGGATTGAATCGACATGTTTTGACAATTTAGGAGTTGGATTATACAAGAAATAGCCAAGTAAACCTTTTCTTCTTGTTGCATTAATTCCTTGCTGACACATGTATCTTATGAACCAAAAAGTCTCTAGAAACTGATCTTGTAGCTTAATGTTGTATTGACTTGAGCAATTCCTTCATGTTTAAGATTGAAAAAAGCTTTTTCTCATGGAGTAATGAGTGGCCCAATAAATGTGGTTTGTATCACCCAATTAAGATGACAATAGGTGACTCAACTCATGTCTATATTCATATCCATCAATTTTACGATTTACTACCTATATTTAAATTTATTGGATTATTCGATATTTTGAATATTCATCGGATTGTATAACGCATAAAAATATAACTTCTAAATAGAAATTATAAAGATCAGATTTTTGCGAACGCTCCAAATCAAAATTACTTTAATAATAATAAGTTAAGATTTTGATCTGTATGCCTTAAAAAACCATAAAATTAGAATAATAAAAATCATAATGTCTAGTGTAAAGATAACATATATTTTTTACAATCAAGAACTAGACACAAAGACTGAAATATCCAAAGCTTCAAATTGTCTTTGCGTGAACTCCACAATATTCAAAACTCCATCTCCCTATTATTTGCATTATTATCATCTTATAAGAAAATAAAACACGATAAAGAAGGTGAGAACTGAGGAGTAAAGTGAGGAATTTAAAGTTATTTCTTTTCAGAAAATATTAATATTTTATTATATTTAATAATAAATATTCAAGAAAAATAGAAAAATAGAGTTAATTAAAAAAAGTAGGATGTGGGTATTTATCGGTTCGGATTATCACTAACCTATATCTACATTTATATCTACATCTATTTTTCAGCATCTGTTTAAAATCCATATTTTAGCTTCTATGTTTATTTTTTCAGGTCGAGTAGTGCATATATTAATTAGGTTGAAAATTCACTACTACTTCTACATCGAACTTAAAAATCTTTATATTTTAAAATTTCTAAAAAAATAGATTTCAACAAAAGAACAATCGTGAAACATATATAATATAAAATATCGAACTAATCAAATATTATTTATAAGACCATTCAATTTATCCCTTAAAATCAAACCAAAACACATGTGACCTAGGAATCGATGATAACATGAGGTGGCGGCAACAAGCATTGGTGCTTTAGTTACACATCATTAGTCTTCAAAATCATCACGAGGACCTTGAACATAAGTACATTAAAGCTAGAAAAGTGGAGAAACAAAAAGCGTGAAGTGATAAACTTATTTTAATCCACACTTTTTGTTTTTTTGAGATACTAAAAAGAGCCTCGTTTACTTTGCATTAGTTATAAGCAAAGTGGCTGGTGTGTTTAACAAATGGTCAAAAACGCGTAGAGACACTGAAATGTTTTTTTTTAAATGTTATTGATCACTTGAAGAAATCCTAAAATCTTATGAAAGTGACAGGATTAAGTAAGCATATCCTAATGTCTTGGATTTGCGTATAAGCAAATCCTAACTTCGTAGGATGCGAAGATTTAGCACCGATGAAGAGGAAATAGACTGGTGGTTAGTCAAATTAGGCACGTGGCGTATCATTTTATACTATAAATTAATCAATTATAGATGAGGCATCGAGGATTAGAAATTCAACCATTTAAACTGTCTATTTTTTTAATTCGGTTGTCAACTTTTTTGTTCGAATTATTTTAATAATTTTTGTAGTTAAAAATCAATCAATTTATTAATTAGTCGGTTAATTTTTGTAAATTAATAAGTTCTTATAAACTAAAATTAATTAATTAATATTCATTTAACATTCTTTTATTCAATTAAACTTTAAATTCTTCGATATATACGAACAATCTCTTTTAATTATATTTCAAAATTTTAATTATATTTAATTTTTAGTCAATTTTATAACGATCTAATCCAGTTGAACCTTTTACACTTTTTTTTAAGAAACCTGCAGCTGCTACCTTTTAGAAGCGTACTAAGCAAATTTTTGGATTGATGTAATAGCCTGCATGTTAATCGGGTACTCTGCATTAGACAAGCCATGTACGACAGGCTCGATCGAGAGAGCGTAATAAGAGAAATCAAATACAGGACCTTTTGGCCCCAAGTTCCTCTACTCTACCAACTCGATCACCTCCTAAGGACTGAACCTTTTACACCTTAAATATTGTCTTATTGGTTTACCTTCTAATCTGATTTTTAAAACATCGCATCAAGCTAACACTATTTTTTTTTGGTAAATCAGAAAATATTAAACAAAATGAATAGTTTATATACACATCTAGAGATTACCCAGAATCTCTGGCCCACAAAGGCACTACGAAGGATAAACCAAAGGAATAACACAAAGCATAAAAGGAAACAGCACACCCTCAATACGCGCCCCACAAGCAGGCTAAGAAATCTAAGTCCAAGACCCTACTACATAAACTCCCCAGCACCCAGGAAAGCTACTCAAAGATCAGCAACAAACCACACCAATCCGCAGACCTATACTACATACACAGTCCTCAAATCACAACCAGAGAAACACAACCAGCTAGCATGACCCCCGAAGAAGAAGAACCACCACCCAGTCGCTGGTTCCACAAATATGGCCCTGAACTTGTAGTAAGAACAATAGGAATACCAAAACATAAAACAATCATAGTTACCTTCCTTCAGTGTTTAGGCTGAACTGCTCCATAGCTTGTAAGATCACCTGAAAAGTAACCCTCCCAATATCCAAGGCTTCATCACGAAAGGTGCGAAGGTTTCGTTCATACCACAAGTTATACACAACAACAGAGAGGATAATGCAAAAAGTATGGAAGGCAGGATTTGACACCGGGGAAGTCTGGGTAAACCAAAATAATATTGACTGGAGATCAGGAAAGTTTAAATTGGAAAGGTGAAAGTGATGGAGAGTATTGGCCCAAACCGAGCGAGAGAAAATGAAAGAAAACATGATCAATAGTCTCAGAATTCATAATACACAAGGAACAACGATTGGGGGTGTGAAAAAACTGGAGCTTATCTCTAGTCGGCAATTTGTTCAAAAAGGCCAACCATAAAATAACACTAATTTTCAAAAGCAGTGATTCATAAGTAATGTAAATATTAGACATCAATTCAAAATTTTATGTTATTTTATAAATATAATACCTTAAGAATTTGATTACATTTTTGGTTATCTTAAATCTAAAAGTCAACATTTTTTTAATCCTAACTATAATTTACAATACTTTTGGTCTCATACTCAATACGGATTATCTTAATTAATTTAGATGTGTGAATCGATGTCATCTGAATAGGTGAGCCGTTGAACATATTTTGCACCTAAACCGGGTACAAGGTCTAACCCTAATTAAAAGCAATCTTTTCAAATTATAATAGGAGTTGCAGTTGGGGCTGGGGCTGGGGTGCCGAACAACTCACCTTGTTTCCAACTAAAAGAACAATGGAACCAATAATTAATAATCATAAAGTAACATATTTCTATATTTATAAAACTGGACTTTACTTGTACGTATTCGCATGAGGCAGCCAACCTAGCACTTCGTCTCCGTTCATTGGTTGTATATGGTCACTTTCAATAAATGGGAATAATGTGTTTCGTAAGCAAATTAATTTTGTTTAAGAAGGTATAAGTTAAAACTAATTGCTTGCCTTCGTTATGTTAAAAAAATGGTTAATTATAAAAAATTCAAACTTTACTTAATTTTGTAATTATAGCCTAAATTTTAAAAAATAACACAAAATACTTAAATTTTTAATTTTAACCCGAATTTCAAAAAGTGACAACAAATTGTTTAAACTTTAAATTTTTTTCAATGTTAGCCCGACGTTAAAAAATCTAACTATTTATATACGTCAGCCAAAATTAACACAACAAATAAAGATTAATGAAATAATGACATTGTTAAAATTGAAATTTCTAAATCAGTTTGTGCAGCATTAGTCATTCGTTATCTGTTTGTTCTCCCGACACTTATAACATTTTATTTTCTGTTTGTTCTTTCGACGTTCCAAACTACTCTTGTATTGTAGTATATTGCATGAGCAAGCACTTCGTTTTCAACTACGTAATTTAAAAATCGAAGGATAAAAGTGCCAAAAATATAAATTGATAATGAGGGAAAAAACTGAAATCAAAGTCTGAGATCGTCGAAGCTATGTAATTTAATTTAAGTTAGCAAATTTAATGGAAACAATAACATCGAATCATAATTGACAAAAATAAAAATTGAATATTTTATTGTTACTTTTTTTAAATTCAAACAATAATTAAAAATTAAAATGTTGAAAATTTTATTTGCACCCTTTTTATTTAAGAGATAATTATATAATTGAGAAAGAAAATTTTTTAATGAAAAAAAACCTGTACTACTGGAGCAAGACATGTCTGCCTGCACATCACGTGCGGTTGGTGTGGCTGGCTAAGGCTAAGCTTACCTTATATACATAGTTACGTACATTTGGCCTTATTTTAATTAGTTTATATTTGCTTTTTTTCTCTCTATTATTTTATTTAGGCGAAAGTTCATCCTCGCTCAAAACGGCTACGCAAAACGACAAGTCGCCACTGGATCTCGAGATATGTTAACTGTTTGACGAGGCCCCACCAATCAGAACCCCATTAATTTCATTATCAGCGTTTGTTCTTTATCCTACGGCGATTCCTGTGCCACGTGTCGTATTCATTTAGCAACTATACAGCTGTATCATCAGCAACACGCTCTTGTCGTAAGTGACAACACTTCCCTGAGCTTTCGAGGGGCAATTTCGTAATCATATGTTAACTATTCGAGTGCAGTGAGTGAGAGGCACACGGGCGATTACCGACACAGGATGCCAGAGTCACATCAGAGACTGCCCCACCGTCGGATTCCAGATTAATGTGTGGGCCCCCACTGCACAGAACCTGATGAGTGCTCCGTCGCTGTGACTGTGACTTTTTAACCTTCCTCCGCTTGTAACTTTATCTTTTCCCAAGATACCAAAGCCACTAGACACAGCAAAGCAAACCCAATCTTCTTTATAAATCTTCTCCTCCACCCTTAGCCGCTCTCTTCTTACTTTCTCCTCTTACCATGAAACGGTATTAACTAAGACATACTAAGAGACAGGAAGAAAAAAAGAAGACTAGCGTTTTGATTCAGTTCTTCAAAAATGGTGTCTTTGGAAGATTCTCAATCACATTTCACTTCAAATCGCTTCCCAATGGTCGGAAACCGTAGCTTATACAGCCCCAGCGGCGTCACCAGGTCCCCGCGCAACATTGGGCGTTCAATGAGGACGATACGCTCAAATCTCTACCAAAACGACGACGTTAGCTTCAACTCGTTTACTTCAGCTCCCGACAACTCGACAGCCTTCTTGTCGGAGAATCTCACCGACTCAGTCGTCGACATGCGACTCGGCGAACTCGCCTCACGAACCAACAACAGCAAAAACGACAATAACTCAAGTAGCTGCTACAAGTCGGGCAAATCATCTTTTACTGAGGAAGAGTTTCTCGATATTTCGCAAGCGTTCAGCGATTTCTCTGTGTGTAGCAGCGATATCTCAGGAGAGCTCCGACGTCTCGCGAGTTTGCCGTATCCGGAGAACGCGAATAATGGTGAATCGGACAAACAATCTGAAGTGGAACCGTGCCTGGGGTTTCTTCAGCGGGAGAACTTCTCGACGGAGATTATCGAGAGCATCTCGCCGGAGGATCTTCAGCCGACGGTGAAGATCTGTATCGACGGGCTGCAGTCGCCGTCGATGGCTATTAAGAGATCAGCCGCCGCGAAGCTTCGGTTGCTCGCGAAGAACCGGTCGGATAACCGCGCACTGATTGGAGAATCCGGTGCGATTCCGGCACTAATCCCGCTTCTCCGATGCAGCGACCCATGGGCACAAGAGCACGCAGTGACAGCGATGTTGAATTTGTCACTTCATGAAGGGAACAAAGAGCTAATAACCAACGCCGGAGCTGTAAAGCCTCTGGTGTACGTGTTGAAGACAGGGACAGAGACTTCGAAGCAAAACGCGGCATGTGCGTTGCTTAGTTTGGCCTTAGTTGAAGATAACAAGACATCAATAGGGGCTTGTGGCTCAATTCCTCCTCTTGTTTCGCTGTTGATTAGTGGGTCGAATAGAGGGCAAAAAGACGCATTGACGACCCTTTACAAGCTTTGCTCTATAAGGCCCAACAAGGAGAGGGCAGTGAGTGCAGGAGCTGTGAAGCCGCTGGTGGGGATGGTGGCAGAGCAAGGGATGGGGATGGCGGAGAAGGCAATGGTGGTGTTGAGTAGTCTCGCGGCGATCGAGGAAGGAAGAGCGGCAATTGTCGAAGAAGGGGGGATAGCTGCTCTCGTCGAAGCTATTGAAGATGGTTCTGTGAAGGGGAAGGAGTTTGCTGTGCTTACATTGTTGCAATTGTGTGCTGATAATGTGAGGAATCGAGGGTTGCTTGTGAGGGAAGGCGGGATTCCTCCGCTTGTTGCTCTTTCGCAGACTGGTAGTGTTCGTGCTAAGCATAAGGTGGGTTAAAGATCGGAACTTGGAATTCGTACCAACCTATTTAGTTGACTGATTGAGTCTTGGATTGGTTTGGTATATTAACTTTTTCTAGTGTTTGCTTGAGTCTTGGATTGGTTTGGTTTATTAACTTTTTCTAGTGTTTGCTTGATTCT
>JAOQMR010000003.1:3593370-3607448 GCA_027563865.1 Erythroxylum pelleterianum
GGGCATCCAATGGTTTCTACTTTGGAGTTTTTAAGTCAATTGCTCAACTAACCAACCCAAACAGTTGAGTGGATTAGATATAATAAGTTGAAAAGAAAAAGGGATACTTTATTGAGATTTTATCTATAGGTTTTACTGCCATCACTGGCAATTGTCAAGAGGGATTAGGCATTTGGTCGTCATCTTTTTACAGCATGCATAGCATAAGCATGAAGTTCAGTGGTTGGTGCAAATGGAAGCTGAAGTTAGTATTTGTCTCTAAACTACATGAATGGGCTAAAGCAATTGTCTTTTAGCCCAACAGTGCTGTGCTTAATATGTCTGTCTGTACTTGATGTAGACTTTACTGTTTTCCTTTATAGTTGCTTCAAGTCTTCAACAGAAATAGCTGTATTTGCTGCAAAAGTTAATCTGTCTTAGGTTTATATATTTGCACTATTTAGTCATTTACCTTATTCTGGTGCACATTACATATTTCAACACTGCCTGTCGTTTTATATGTTGTTTGTGATGATTGGTTTAGTAACATTTGGTTCTCATTATTTTTGCGTTGGAGACATCTAACATCATTCTTGTGTTTTTTAGTTGTTTTCTGATGCTCCACTTGTCAACAAATGGCCAATAACCCTCAATATTCAGGCATGCAGGTAGTTTACGAATTTTTAAATAGCGTTGGAGAATTTGGAGCTTTTGACAATGATGAGACGCAATTTCCTTCAGAAATACAATTTTGATTTTTATTGTTATTTTAAGTTTTATATTGGACTCATATTTATTTGGTGTATTTTTTATTTCAATAAAATATTTTATTTTTATTTATTCTTATAAAATTTTCATCTTATTTATTATATTCCGGTTTGATAGCGGTTCACTACCGGTTGAACCTCTAAACCTTAAACCTTTCCTTAAACCGGTTCGATATCCGGTCCGGTTTTTAAAACATTGCTCAATATACAATATAATCTTAACGGTGCAAAATGTCAAAAGCTTACTATAAAGAACATGGTAAATCAAAAATCATTTCAAGAATTTTAGTAAATTTAAAATATTATCTACTCTTTTGAAAAACAAATCAAATCTATGTGTAAACAAAACCATGAAAAGACTTCACAAAATTTCAAAGTATTTGCCTTTCCATTATATCATATACATAATTTGACATTAGAAAAGTTGATTCAGAAATCACTACCTACTGCAACTATAGAAAGACAAGGGAAAAGAAGCCCTCTCACAATGTCAAAAGGGCAAAAACAAAAGGTAGAGGAATTTGAGTATCTGCCATTTGATCGTTATTTGATAAAAAGCCTCAAAAAAAGGCATCTAAAGAAAGTGGCAATGGCATTGGAGCCAAAGTCGACAGAAGATGCATAATATATTCCTCCAAACAGATCCTTCCATCTGCTAATTTCAACGTTGTTTTGGACTCTTCTTTCGACCCTTTTCTACAACATGCAGTTCTTCTGCCTCTTTCCTCATGCACTTTCAACCAAGAAACCTCTAAGATTGCCCTGTCAACTTCTTCTCTTTGGACTTTGATTCACTTGCCGATTCTCGTTGGAATTATATTGGGACAATAACATCCTATATATACTCACTATGCTCTTCAACGCTCCTTATAACATAGACATTTCACGTTCATCCTACCATCACTTTACCATTCAACAAACCAAAAAGATTATCACGTTCGGTATCTTCAGAATGTGTTCTCAAATGGGTAGGGAAGTTATGACCGAAAGCGTCATTGCCATCCCCTCCTCCATAGCCTTGTTGCAGGAAAGATTCAGGCAGCTGCAGAGAGCTAAAGAGATTAGAGAAGAAAGAGAGTTTCTGAAAATGGTTGCTTACACTGAGAACAGGTTCGGTCATTCACTGCAACGAGAGTCTGCGGGCGGGCAGTTTTTCCAACCTGAGTCGATCATTCACAAACCAAGTTCGCCACCTCATGTTTCGCTCTCTCTTTGGCCAGACTCGCAGTTGCGGAGCCAACAAGGTGATTTTCAGTTTGTAGAAAGTCCGCGATCGTTGAGCTTTCCTTCTTCTCAGGAAGCACATGCCAAGAACAGTCCTACAATGTGGGAGTGGGACAAGCGTGACGATTGTGTGTCTGATGACATTGACACTTCTCTCCACCTGTAAACATGTTTCCGTATTAATATATCCGTACTGGTTTCGGTATTAATATAAGAATCGGTAGAGTTACTATACTTTGTTGACACTGTAACACTTATTCAATATCTTAGATCTTCAACACCTTTCCATATCACAAATCTTTCAACATTTGATGCATGTAGTGTATTTGAATTAGTTTTATCACAAATCTTTGAAAATATGTTGTAGTTGTCAACACATTCAAATGTATTTGAATTAATCTTAGTTGTTACAAGATTTGGGGTAAAGATAATACATAATCAACTGTACCTTTTTACTGAATCCAGAACTCTATTATGGTACGAGAGATCTTTCTTTCTAAGTGATCTTATCAGAGTTTCCTCCTTCCTTAAATACTTACTTCTCTCTTCTCACATTTGCTGTCCAATGTTTTTTTTCACCACCATGAATACCTCATCCAACAATATTAGTGAAAACACAATCCATAACACCAATGACCCACACAGGACATTGATAAGCATCAATGTTGCAGCTCAAACTCCCTTAAAACTCACCTCATCCAACTATATCTCATGGAAGCTTCAATTTCATACTTTGTTCATAGGATATGATCTCTTAGGCTATGTTGATGGCTCCAAACCTTGTCCTGAGAAAACAGTAACAGTAATTGGAGTCACTACACCAAATCAGGATTACATCGTGTGGACAAGACAAGATCAGCTCATCCTCAATGCCATTATCGGCTCCATCTCACCACAAATCATTCCATTCATAGCCACTGTAAAAACCTCCAAAGAAGCATGAGCCAACATTTATGTCAAACCATCGCGAGGAAGAATCAAATATATCAAGAGTCATCTTAAAAACATCAACTAAGGTACTATGTCCATCACAGAATTTCTACAAACGATCAAAATCAAGGCTGATGGATAGGTTATCCTTGGTACACCATTATCTGAGGAAGATCTCACTGATAAGATTCTTGACGCCCTTGACAAAGATTATAAAGAATTAGTTCGTGCAGTTCAAGAGACAGTCCCATATCATGTGATGGATTACATGAAAAGCTTCTAGTGTCAACAGTAAAACAGAACCATCCCACTTTCCAGCCTCTGCAAACTATGTCAGTCGAAACTTCAATGGAAAAAGAAACAACTATGCTCCTCCCACCCATTCAAATAGTCGAAAATTAAATAATTCAGCCTGGTGTAACAACAATCAGAACCACAATTCCAATTGGAATCTACGTCCTTACCAAGGCTACTATCAGATGTGCAGAATCCAAGGTCATATAGTTAGAAATTGTCCCTTGTACCATGTGATTCCAATTAAAATGGCAATTCAACCACAAGTTCCACATCTTCATCTCAACCCTAAGCAACTGTGCTACAACAAACAAAAAGTGGCTAATGGATAGTGCTGCAACTCATGATGTCACTTCTAACTTAAGCAACTTATCTCTTCATGCACCATATGAAGCCTCTGATTACATTTTGATTAGAAATGTCACAAGTCTTCCCATAACACACACTGGTTCCACTTCTTTAAATACCTCCAATTTCAAGTTTGCATTAGATAATGTTCTTTGTGTACCAAGCATGAAATACAATCTAGTTTCCATCTATCAATTTTGCAATTCCAACAATGTTTCTGTTGAATTCTTACCTTCTTGTTTTCTTGTGAAGGACCTCCACACAGAGACATTACGTTTGAAGGGTAAAACCAAGGATGGAGTTTATGAGCGGCCAAATGCTTCACCCATACTTGCCTTCTCCACAGTCAAAGGCACATCATCTGAGTGGCACTGAAGATTACGTCACCCTACTTTTTCAATTCTTAAACAAATTGTGTCATCACATAACTTAGAATTATCATCATCCATCTGTCATGTTGTAATGCATGTCGGTGCAATAAAAGTTATAAATTATCCTTTTCTAAATTATCCCTTATTTCTCATAATCTACTTGAAATCATTTTCACATATGTATGGACATCTCCAGTCACTTCCCATGACGACTTTAAGTATTATGTTATATTTGTTGATCATTACACCAAGTATATCTGGTTGTATCCTATAAAACAAAAATCAAAAGTCAAAGATATATTCATAAGATTTAAAACCATAGTCGAAAAGCACTTCAATCTTCACATCCAATCCTTATATTATGACAATGGAGGTGAATTCCTTGCCCTGTCACAATTCTTAACCTTAAATGGTATTTCTCACCTTACAACTCCGCCTCATACACCTGAACACAATGGTTTTATTGAAAGAAGACATCTCCACATTGTTGAAACAGGTTTAACCTTGTTAACTCATGCAACAATTCCTACCATACACTGGCCACAAGCTTTTGCCACTGCTATCTATTTAATTAACACTGCTATCTATTTAATTAACAGAATGCCTACACCAACTCTAGGTATTCTTTCACCATATGAGAAAATTTTTGGTACAACACCCAATTATACAAACTCAAAATATTTGGGTGTCTGTTACCCATGGCTTCGTCCCTATACCAATCACAAGCTTGAATAATGATAAAAACCATGTCTTGTGTTTAGTTTTGCAATCAGTCATGGATGGAAGCTACAACACCTAGATATAAATAATGCATTCTTACAAGGTAATCTTTATGACATTGTTTACATGAGTCAACCTCCTAGATTCACTGATCAAGACCACCCACATCATGTTTGTAAACTACGAAAAGCAATTTATGAACTAAAGCAAGCACCCCGAGCTTGGTATCATGAGTTAAAACAATTCCTACTCAAGTTTGGATTTTATAATTCTCATTATGATACCTCACTTTTCATTTACGATTGTCATGGTCAACATCTATATTAATTGGTCTATGTTGATGACATAGTAATTAATGGCAGAAGCACTAAGTTCTTAGATCAATTTGTTCAGTCCTTAGGACAAAAATTCTCCCTCAAAGATTTTGGTCCACTATCATATTTTCTGGGCGTAGAGGTTATTCCCAATAAAAAAGGAATACTCCTATCTGAAAGAACATATATCCTTGATCTGCTTGCAAGAACCAACATGATTGCCTCTAAGCCTGTCCAAACTCCCATCTGCTCCACAGCTAAACCATCTCTCAATTCTGGAAATCCTCTACCGAATGCATCTGAATATCGAGCAATTGTGGGAAGTTTACAATACTTATTACTCACCCTACTAGATATAAGTTTTATTGTCAACAAGCTCTCTCAATATATGTACAAATCAACTACAAAACACTTGTCTCTTGTCAAGCGACTTCTAAGGTATTTTGTGGAACAGTGACTCAATGCCTTTAAATTCAGAGTCAATCTCCAGTTTCTTTACATGCCTTTTCTGATGCTGATCGGGGAGAAGACAATGAAACTTATCAATCTACTAGTGCATATATTATTTTTCTGGCTGCAATGCAATTTCATGGAGCTCTAAAAAGCAAAGAATTGTTGCAAGATCATCCATGGAAGCTGAATATAGATTCATTGCTAATACAACTACTAAAATAAGTTGGATCACCTCACTGTTGTCTGAACTTGATATTCAACTACCTTCTTGTCCGGTTATATACTGTGATAATGTTAATGCCAATCAATTATGTTCCAACCCAGTTTTTCATTCTCGGATGAAACATGCTGCCATAGATTTTCATTTTGTGAGAGATCAAGTTTCAGTTAGTTGATATTCTAACAAAGCCACTATCTAGATCTCAATTTCTTCATCTTACAGACAAGATTGGACTCTCAAACTGAGTTTCATCTTGATGGGGCATGTAACAGCTATTCAAGATCTCAAATCCTTCAAGATCTTTCCATATCACAGACCTTCCAAAATTTGTTGTAGCTGTCAACACATTCAAATGTATTTGAATTAGTTTTAGTTGTTACAAGATTTGGGAAAAAGATTTTAGGAATTAGTTTTTCCTTGTAAAGTTGTATAAACCAACCATGTATACATAATCAACTGTACCTTTTTACTGAATCCAAAACCCTACTAGATACTATCTCGTGAAACTGTTTCATTTTGTATGCAACTCTCAAATTTTCATTCACCTATCTCTCACCACTTCCACGTGTTTGCTGTCATTAATAAGAAGCTTAAGGTTGGACAATGCAATATCATATGTCTATCTTCCTCCATACATTTTCATTAGACTATCATATGTCATTATGAGTTAATAATTATCTGTTTAAGTTAATAATGATTGTAAATAGAGATAATAAGTTTAAAATTATCTAATTTTTAAAAAAATTAATTTAATATCAAAAATTTTAATTTAATGATTAACTTTTTAAAATTCGTTCAAATTAAATCAAAATGCTATATTAGTATACCTATTCAAATGTAAGAGAAAATTTAAAACAATAATTAAATTCGATTATTTGAGAAAAAGAAGAACTCTATGTAGTAGATATCCCACCCTCCTCGAACAACCTGAGGTGAAGTAAAAGTGGCTAAAAACATCAAACTTTGGTTTTTTGTATACATCCAGCTGGTTGTATGGAAACAAAAGACAGAACTTTAGATATGTCTGAAGTAAAGGAAGAAGACAAGATTCTAAATACTACATCGCATTAAACTGTCCATTTTGTCTTAAGCACCTTTGCCAAGTGTTTGAAACTTTGAATAGGTTTCCTCCGCTAAGATTGTGTCCCCAAGCTTTTACTGTTTGGAATTGTCCAATCCCCAGCCGATTGAATTCTCACTCTCTTCTGAGTCTTTAATGAATTCTTTTTTGTATTTTTTAAAATAATTATTTGAATCGAATTTGTGATTATTACATATCTCATAAGTTATTAAAAATTAATTATTATTATAAGTTTTTGTTATTTAAAAAAGAAAATTTCTTTTTTCTTATTAGAAAATATTTTAACGATTCTAAAAAGTATTATAATAAGCGAGCCGTGAGATCACTGAATCTGAGAATACAGACAAGAACAACCATCCAACTTACAACCTGTAATGTCCAAAATTAAGATTAGATAAGATCCTTCGTAATCCTCCCCCTGTTGAGTGTTTCGTATGGCTACATGACATCAGAGCAATCGGTTTACTCTACATAATTTTGACGATTTAATAGTGATAAGTATTTTAATCAGTGGAATAATTAGTCTTAACAATAAGCAAATCTAAATAAGTCAAGAAGAGAGACCAGATTTAAGTAATGATTAAAAAATCGAAATGACTCGATCAATTAAATCAGAAAAATCTTAAATTAATTATTTTTTTCAATTTAATTTACTTTAATAATTTATGTTATTAAAAAATGAACAAGTTATTTTTTACATTTACCGCGAGAGCCTCTCTGGAGCCTTTTGGCTGATCGTCACCGGGACCAGCAAGGAACTCTTTACCCTCGATCCTTGCGTAGGGGATTAGATCGGAGCTAGTTTCCTTATTTTTATTTCCCTTGTTAAAAAAAAGAACAAGTTATTAATTAATTAGTTATTTTTTATAAACTAATCGATTTTTATAAACTATAATAAATTAATTATTTTTATTTAACAGACTTTTTTTAATCAAACTTTAACTTCTTTGATGAGTAAAGATCCTCTCTTTCAATTGTATTTTAAATTATTCAGATTTATTTAATTTTAGCCAATTTTATAACTATTTATTGATTTAAAGTTTAAATTTTAATCATCTTATTTTACTAATTTAGCTTTTGTTCTGAATCTTAAAATATCGAAGATTTAAGATCTTTTATAGAAGATAACTTCTGCTGTTTGATGTTCATCCAATTTAGAAGCTCTTATACAAAAGAAAATACCTTCTTTAAGGTAAAGATAGTATGATGATATCAGGAACTCTTCAAATCTTACATGTAAAGTTTAGAAAGCTAACAGTTCAACTTAAGAGGCATGTGCTTGTCACTAAAAGTTCAGCACTTTTACAGTGGCAATACAGAAGAAACTTTTAGTTCACGCCACTTTTCGTACCCGAAACTTTTGCTTCAGACCACTTCTCGTACCCGAAACTTGGAGATGTTGAGTGTATTATTGGCCTTATCATGGTTGCGGAACTTGGTAAGTATAAACTCAAGTCCATGTACTGGTTCAATAATAATTCTGATTGAAAAATGGTTTTTAAAAAGTTGGCTAATAGGCTCCTGATTTACTATCCTAACTACTTGCCTAGCAGAACATGAATGGATAATCCTATACGGATCCTCAACAGCAATGGTTCTTTCACTAATTCCTCTTGTATTAAAGCTATCAGACCTCACATTCCTTGGTTAGAATCTTGATTCCTAAACCCTCTTTCACTGCTTGGTTGGCTGTAAGGAGAAGGCTGAAAACAAAACTCAGGATCATTGTTTCTAATGATCTTTTATGCAAACTATGCTACTAGGTTGAATCTATTGATATCTTTTCTTCAAATGTAATTATAATGCATTCATTTAGGCCAGAATGCAACACACAATATGAATCTTACATGTTCAGAGACTAATTGACATAATATTCTGATTTGGGCTGACAAACAATTTCTAAAGTTAGAGAAGGATCGAATATATTTAGTCTCATTTTAAATTGATCAATATATACGATTTGGATGGAAAGAAACCAAAGACTGTTCTACAGAAAGAAAACTGAAAAGCATGCTTTAGCATGCAGAATCCAATGCCGGATTAGAAAAGTTCTGGAAGCTTATCAATAGATAGAAAAACTGAGTCTTTCTACAGAGAGAAGATGGAACCTTTAAATTATCATGTTTCTAGCTTTCCCTTAATAATAGTATGATTTTGTGGTTTTGTTGTATAATTTCAAATGGTTGGTTTCATAGTTCTCAATGAATTCATTATTTTGCAAGACAAAATTATAAAATTGATTAATGAATAAACTTGACTTTTTAATTAATAAATTGGTCAATTTTTAATAATAAAAATTCTTAAGATAAGTCAAACTGAAAAATTAAATAAGAGCTAAAAATTTAATACTTTTAATTATTGACACTTTCTTAGACTTCCAACTACGCACAACTCTAGATAAACTTAAAAGTTATAATCTTCAGCAGGTTCTGGCTCTTCAGTCAGTTTTATTATGGTCTAAATGGATAAAGATCCGCAGAAGAAATTATCTGATTCTCTATCGATCTTTCAGCTTTCTGTTTGCTTCATAAATACGGACAACTTGTTCTGGTCCCTTTATCACTAAAGATGTGAACAGCTTTTTTTTCGTCAGCTTTCTTTTCTCAAAGACCAATCTAGTCATTGTCTTTTAGGACTCCTTTTCAGAGCAATAAGATTCTTTTCTAAATATGGAATAAGTCCTGTTTACAAATCTTAAAAGAGAAAATCGTAACCAGCATATTTATGTTAGAGTAGTGTTTTGTTTTCCACATCGTGTGTATGTAATACACGCACCAGAATTTTCCAACAATTTATGCTTACTGAACCTCCAATGACAGTTTTGGAATTACTTCACCGGACCAACGAAGAGTCCAATACTGCAGAACATTGCGTTAGCACATATGGTTTTTGTTTGAATTGTTTTCTTTCCATTGTAGGAAAAAAAAAAACTCACATGTTGGTGAAGAGTTGGAACTATTCAGACCAACCTTCTAAACTTAAAACTGACCCCGAAACACAATTAATCAAATCAGGTCAAAATTGCCAAACAAGGAGTTGCAAAGGCTATTGAATAGGCGTGTGGAAGGAGAGGTCAGGTTGCAGCAAAACACAAGCAAACATGTTATCAGAAGTTCAATTTGGATTCAGGTATCTAATCTAAATCAGGCTGAATTTTTAAGTTTGAGCTTGAACTTCTTTTCGGGTCCGAACTTTAAGGAATCTGATAACAGTCCCATGCTTCAGTCCAAGTTTTTGGAAGTGAATGCGCGGTGTTCAATGCGTTTCTGATCTATAACAGTTTGAATGCGTTATCAGAAATATGGAGAATCTCGATCACCCTGTAAAGCTGCCTTGAAATGATCAATAAGCCTCGTGAAGATGCCAATGAACAGTTTCTGTTTATAGTATGGGGCTCTCAAACTTTGATAATATCCTCTACCAAATGCTGGCCCGATGTTCTAGCATACTGGTTAGGTCTAATATGCTCCTATTGTTGTTGTGATAAGTAGCTGAAACTGTAGCTTAAGTGAATTAATTAATATATAAATTATCATCTCAATATTATAAACTTATCAATGTCTCACTCTATTTAAGAACATGAGAATATAAAAATAATTTCATCAACGTCCAAAAGAAGAAAATAATTCCCCATCAAAAGGTAACTGTGAATACATCAAATTCTCTGTTTCGATTACTCTGTTTTAATATATGAATGAGATTTAATAAAACACGATAAGAATATTATAGCCAAAATAAAAATTTTGATCCCGATATGATTTTGTCACATTGTCACATTTTGCCAAGCAACTTCCTACAATAATTTGAAAAAAATAAAGAACATATATAAAAGTATTCATTGAATTCCTTGATTGTCGGGCTATCACACAAACTCTCACATTTCTGGAAGTGCATGGGATGAGGTTTTGCGAAAGTGACAGAGAAGATCAAATCAAATAAGCGAATGAGTAAGTTTGGTCACTTTCACTTGCACATTCATTTTATCTTTTTAATTATTGCAATTCAATGGGCAAGCAATTGCCGCATTGCCCACGCAGTAGGATTGCCCCAGTATGGCAAACGTGACAAGTTGATAATATCATTTTCCAATATTTAGCTGGCTCCTTTTTCTTTTAATTTAATATTTTTATCTTCCAAACCAAATCTTTATATCCTACACACCTCCCAAGTTTCCTCTAAAACGTTATCACATAAAAAAGCAGGCGAGATCATCTTCTTCAAACCAACCTATTTTGAATTTCCGTAATAAATCGAAATTTGGGAAGTCAGATATTAAGCAGTTTTATCTTTATATAATAGAAAGGTTGTTTTCAATAAATTCACATGTAGATGTGATAACAAAAGAGTGATACAGGATAAAAAGTAAAAAAGTAAAACTGGGACACTAAATAATTATGTAAATAAAATTACAATAAATATATAAATAAATAATAAATAAAAATAAAATATAACTCGACTTTTAAAAATAAAATATATTTTAAAACTAAAATATAACGAAATATATAATCTCTATATCTGTAGAAAAGCTTCAATACTTAGATGATAAGAGAGCAATAAAGTATCAAAGAACTGTAGAAAAACAGCAATACCCAAATGATAAAAAAGCAATAAAGCATCAAAGAACTCGAGTTTGACTCAACGTGTTAAAATACAAAACGCCTTAAACCATAAGATCATTAAACATAAAAATTCAATCTTGACATAAACCCAACAATATCAGATGCACTCATATTCAATAAAGAAAGTAAAGTCAATATTAAAAAATTCATTTTCACTCATATTCAATTACAAAAATTTGAAATTATTAAATTTTTATTTAATTTATTTTAATAATTTTTGTTGTTAAAAATAGATTAACTTATTAATTAAACAAACAATTTTTTGTAAATTAATAAATTCTTGTAAACTAAAATAAATAAATAAATTTTTATTTAACAATTTCTTTTTCAATTAAACTTTATATTTTTCGACAAGTAAGAATAATAATTCTTTAATTTTATTTAATCTTTAATCAGTTTTATAATTATCTAATACCGGTTGAATCTTTTAACCTTAAAATTCTTATCTTACCGATTTAACTTTCAATATGATTTTTAAAACATTGAAAAAACTTTTTATATAACTCTAAATCATTTTTATAAATGTGAAGAATATATTCATCAAAATTGAAGCACTATAGCTTTGAGATAGAACGATATACAACTAAATTGAGGGGTGCATCTAAATTTTTGGGAAAAAGGAATAAATTCTTAGGATATGTTTGGTTGTGAGTGGAGAGATGGAAGACAATGGAATGGAATAACCCAAATGACTCAGGCCATTATTTGGGAGTCTATTTTGAAACAGGATGGAATGGCAATTGATGGCTTTTGAAGCCATCCTTTGCTATCCAAAATTCAATATTTTATGACCTCCCAAATTGGAGGGTCAGGGATGGAATGACATGGCTTGCCTTCTAAACCTTAATTTAATGACAAAAATACCCTCAAAAAATGAATGAAATTACAAGCCCAGTCTAACAAATACCTACGTGACTACATGTTACTACATCCATTATGTTTTTCTTTCAATTGGCTTCTTTCATTGACGAATGTTTTCCTCCACGGCTACTAGGGTCATTTGTCTTCGTTTCATCATGTAAGCATCGACTATTCTTCAGTGTTCATCTTCTTGACACTTTTTCTATGCGAAGATATCAGAAATTTTTATTGATGTTAGTGTCGTCTTCTGTGTTCATCGATGGACGTGTACTTATTATGTATTATGTGTTTGGGAAGTTTTGTAAAACGAATGATGTGTGCAAACAAGAAAGTTGATTGCTTATATAGGAAAATGACAAAACTATATTATGGGCATCCTACAATTTGAAATGCTTTGGGGTTACTATAAAATAGTTTCATGACAACTATGCATATTTTATTACAACGGTAATTTTGGAAAAAAATATTATAAGTCATTCCATTCCATTTATTTTTAGTATCACTTCCAAACAATAGTCAAAGGAGTCTCTCTCTTATTTTATTTAAACTTCCAAACAATGAAGTAACTCATTTTATTCCATTCTCCACTCCATTCCGTTCCATTAATTGTCATTCCATTCCATTCCATCCTAAACTGCCAAACATATCCTTAATGTTTTTATTTTCTAAGGGATAAGTTGTTAATAAGTTAACTTATTGTTATTAAATACTAAAAAATTGTTTTCTTATATAATATAATTAAATAATGCATTTTAAATATTTTTAATAAAAGTATTAATTTCATTGTCATTATTCAATTTTATCCAAATAAAATCATTTTATTAACGAATGCTACATTTAGAAAATTAAAACGGTATAAATTTATTTAAAAATCGTTAATAATAGATCTATATATGTGCATTG
The DNA here is from genome assembly GCA_027563865.1 of Erythroxylum pelleterianum. Lineage (NCBI taxonomy): Eukaryota > Viridiplantae > Streptophyta > Magnoliopsida > Malpighiales > Erythroxylaceae > Erythroxylum > Erythroxylum pelleterianum. Next base: position 3,606,455 of record JAOQMR010000003.1, read on the forward strand.
GTAGAGTTAATTAAGAAAGAGCAAAAAAAGATAGTGAACTAAGAGCTACAAAGTAAACATCACGTAGCATGAAGAATTATAGATCTTGTTTAAAGTTATTATTTTAAAATTTTACCCAAGTAATATCATTATATTAACAAAAATTCGGTTTATAAATAGCATAAACTTATTTAAATTTATATTGTAATACTTAGTACAGATCTTATTACGTACCCAGGATCAGATATGAAAGGATTAAAAACGAAGGTAATGCAGAATACTTGATTTCAGTTTCATCTCTAATTCCGATGCAATTTTCGAGCTCCAAACGATCATGAATCTCCCAAGACCTTTATAGAAAGTGTTTCCTAACATGAGATTTAAGTTTTTCTACAGTTTTCTTAATACGTAAGCTCTCTTAACGGGATAGAGAATCCTTATGTTTATGATTGCAAGAGACCTTAACCTTTATATATTGCTTTCATATCAGACTTCGCCATCACCAGGCCGATATGGTCCGGTCCACACTAATTGAGATCTATTTTTTATCCAGACTTCGACCCATTAATCTAGATTATTTATTGGACCACTTTATTATCTTTATCTGAACCACTTTATTATATTATCTTTAACCGATAATTTATTAAAAAATTAAAAAATACAATTAATAGTTGTCCAACTTGACGAGAAATGACAAAATTGTCTAATATGTATAAGGAAATTAATGATAGATCAAGGAAAGAGCCAAAGGCATGGTGAGCTTCGAGTTGCAAAGTAAACATTGTTAAAAAATCGAAACTAAAACTTAAGAGTATTTGGGAGAGGAGAATATAATTCTTCTTATAAATTGGTATCATTTACATCAAGTTCACCCTTCTATTTATAGTGAAAAATTTCTAATAAAATACTATCATGATAATAAAAGTGGCACACTAACTATTAAGTGGTGCACTAACAATTAAGTGGCACACCATATTATTTCTATCTTTTATAACACTCCCCCTTGGTGTGCCAT
>JAOQMR010000003.1:3610767-3631584 GCA_027563865.1 Erythroxylum pelleterianum
CTGTTCTGTCCACCGCAACCAAACATCTCACTGTCTTCAATTTTTGTTCTGTCCTGTCCTGTCCTGCCCAGTCATGTCCCGTCCCTATCTGCTGAAGACGCTAACCAAACGCTGCGTTACATATGGTTGGTGTGTGCCAGTGGAACAAGGTGGTTGCTGATTCTTATAGAAGTTGCTCGTGTCCTCCTTAATGACGTACGTAGCTGGCTCGCCAACTCAATTGGCAATATCTTGTTCACATTAACTTTCTGAAATATAATTTAAATTTAATATTTATTTAATAAAAAGTAAAGTTTGAAGTGTTAAATAAAAATTAAATAAAAGTTAAATGGGCTGAATTAATCTTTTTTTTATACTAAAAACTTTAAATGTTCAATAATTCATGCAATTAATTACACATAATTCAATCCTATCCATAACAATAAAGGCCATAATTGAGTTCTATAATTGTGTTCGAGTCTACCTAATGCAATCAAGACTCTAGGTCTACTTAACGTTGATTTGATACAATAATTAGTATAAGCATGTACTCTTTTTGTATAATTATATTAATTAATTCAATTTCTATAGATTGTATTTATGCTATTTATAAATTTTATTATATAATAAATTAAAATATAAAATAATTATACATTCTTTTGTATTTTTTATTTTATAATGTTTGATATTCTTAATTTATTAAATAATAAAATTATAAGGGATACGAATATAAAAAATTGAAAGCTGAAATATTTTAATATTTTTTAGTTTATATTAATATTATAAAATTGAGTATAGTTTATAATTTTTTATAATTAACCTTAATATTTTAGTTGAATTTTGATCTCTTTTTGCTATTTCTCCTCTGCAAAAGCATAAATGAATCGTAGTTTATCATGTGAAAGTGTGAAACCATCACTAGACCTACCTACCTCCCAATGGCCCACATCAAGTGCAAGAAGAACCAAACCAGCAACCATAATGTCAACTTAATGACATTTTGATCACTTACACTCCCCTGTGTTCCTTGGTTTACCTTCAAATTCGAGTCTAAATCTTTTGTTTAACATTATGGTATCTTATTTTGACCCATAAATTTTAGTTATTTATTTATATGGATCATGCGTAGATTTTATATAAATAAATGCAGGATTCATATAAATAAATGATTAAAATTTATGAGATAAAATAAGACACTATAATATTAAACAGAAGATTCAATCCCTTTCAACTTTACTAGCTCCTTAATAAAGTAAGTTCAATGAGGCGTCTTCTTACAATTGGACCCTCCTAAATTACTTGGATAAACCAAAAAAAAAAAAAGGTACGTAGCTGCATAGATGAATGAAATGGCCCTCAAGAATCTACCACCATAGTACTTTGCAATTAACAAGAGTTAAAAGAAAGATGACCCCTCTCACCTTATCTGAGACTAACCCTCTTCTGGGGATAAGCAACTGCATACTCTTCCTTCCTAGAAAACCAGCTCTAGACTGTTAAGAGTTGGTGTCCATTTCTCTCTCATATTGGCCTTTAATGTTCCTCATTAATTCACCTCTTACTGTTGTCTGTACGGCTCATGCATTTTGACGATTTGGCAGCCTATCAGACTTGCACACAGCCACACACCTTCATGATTAGATAATCGAAAATTTAAAGAAAAAATTCAAAAAGTTACGATCTTGTGGGGTTTCTGTTTAAGACTTTAAGTAGTGGAACTTGGGTTGTTGTCTTGGCATTATTTGTTGCATTGTCTCTTATTCCTTTGGCCTTTTGACTCTGTCCTCCTTAAGCTCGACTAGTCTTCTACTTTTATCTGTAGTGTTCCGGTGGAAAAGAAAAGGAGAAGAAAATGAGTTATTTGGGCGTTGGTGTCAGTCCAGGAAATATACCAGTGTATCATGATACAAACTTGAAGGTGATTGAGAGGAGGGTACGGGTTGCAGAGCTTGTTTTGAGGTGTTTGATTTGTGCTTTAGGAGTTGTTGCTGCTGTTCTTGTAGGAACAGATACTCAAGTAAAAGAAATCTTCTCAATTCAAAAGAAAGCTAAATTCACTAACATGAAAGCTCTTGTGTAAGACCCGAGCTTCTCTCTTTTATCTTTCCCTGAAACTGAAACCCATTTTCATGAAAAAGGGTCTCTCAGAGTCTCACTTTCTTTTCATCATCTTGCAGCTTTTTAGTGACAGCCAATGGGATAGCTGCTGCTTACTCGTTGGTTCAAGGGGTGCGTTGCGCTGTGGGGATGGTCAATGGAAGTGTGCTCTTTAGCAAGCCTTTGGCTTGGCTCATCTTCTCTGGAGATCAGGTTTGTACTGACCAAGCCTTAACGGTATTGGTTCTTGCATCCTTGGCTAGGCCACGAGGTTCATATTTTCACTTGCATGGAAGACTTGCATTGATCTTTTTAACAGCTTCAAGTCCTATAACTTTTGTTACTTTAGTCTTCTGAGATTCTCTTTTTTTTTTTATTCCCAGAATAAGATCTAGGGTAAAGCTTAGGTTTTTGTTATGTTGAGAGGGGATAGAATGGTAGATATTAGTACTAAATACCATGATCTAACAATCCTTGTTGGATTATGTTATGTCGAAGTCTCAGTTCAATAGTTGCAGAATCTCATTCCTCCCTCTCTGTTTTCGTTGTTTTCACTAAGATCAGATTCTTTTGAAGCTGACTCCATGCCCCTGGATTTCTGTTCAAATTGGATGAACTAGTCATGGGTGTACCCCGTAGCATTAATTCCTCCTAAGCATCTCATTGTTGTGACTTCCTAGTCATTTGAACCTAGCTTAGTCTGGCAAATTGTTTTCAATGCATGATACAGTCAGGGCAGCTAGGAATTTATTATAGCAATGAATGGATACATAAAGTTGACAGAGCTGCAAGGTTTCAGCTGCTGTTTTAGGGAGTTGAGAACTGCAAAAAGAAGATGATCAATTGACTGAACTGAACTTATTTCTCTGCCACTTGTTGAAAATGGCGCTTGGCAGACATAATTCTCAGCTAAAGTTACGATGTGCGATGGTACGCTCCATTAATTAGCTACGAGGTAATGGCTTGCTTGAAGGGGGACTCCATTTGCACAATGGATTGCAATTCAAACCAAATTCAATTTAAGGGTATTGCTGGTCCCCCATTTGGTGCCTCTGGGCCACAACTTAATTTCCCATTGTTTTATAGCACTTAATGACTGAAGCAAAATTGTGAAATGGTAAACAAAACGATTTGACCAACTGAAGTTGGTAAGTTATGAAACAGGAGAATGGGATTTTCCTTTTCATCACCTCAGGTCTCTTGCAATTTGTGTCATTTTATGGATTATTGGCCCGATTACCTGATGTAATATGGTTCAGAAACATTTGGTCCAAACAACTTTCTTTTATCCTATCTTTGACTTCTTTTTCTTCCTTTGATCTTAGGATTTAGGATATTAATTGCCAGCTGCCTCTTTAGCTTTCAAATTTTGAAATGCTTTTCCAGGGAGTTGATAATCTTTAGTTTCTGTCAAACTTATTTTAGCTTGCTCAAGCCCTATAAATTAAATGTAGCCAGAAACAAACTAATTCATTCTTGACAAGTTCAAGCGGAAAATTGAAACATAGTTATTCTAAATCAATCACCTAACTCACCTTCACAACTTCATTTCTGCAGTTGATTGCGTACCTGACTGTCGCCGCAGTGGCATCTGCTGCACAATCAGCAGTGTTTGCAAAATTGGGACAACCTGAGCTGCAATGGATGAAACTATGCAACCTGTATGGGAAATTCTGCAACCAAGTTGGGGAGGGAATAGCAAGTGCATTGTTGGCCAGTGTCAGCACAGTGGTCCTGTCGTGCATCTCCGCCTTTAGCCTCTTTCGATTGTACAGTGGCAACAAGGCTAAAGACGGTGCAAGGTCGTAGATTTCCAGATATAATACCACTTCTCGTGGTAATGGAACCATCTGTGCTCCTGCTGTCTAGTGTCTGACAATGTTCTGTTACCTGTGCAATCTTGTAAACTGGTGCTTTATTACAAAGATTAGAAGATGATGAAGAAAAGTACTATGATATGTTTACAATAAAGTGGAAGCTTTGGTTTTTCTTCCATGTGCTTATCGACTAAAAGCACGACTGTTCAGATTCAAAAGACCAAGCATTTTTAATTTTTCAGGATTTTAGAAAGTTCATGGGACTTGAAAAGAATTTTTAGTCTTGTCCACTCACTCTCAGAAGCTTAAGCATGATCAAATTATAACTTCTACTCCACAGAAAAGTTCACATCAATTCTAGATTGTTCACAAATTTCTGCACAAACCATCACACGTGTTTATTACAGGCAAAACCAAACTGCTAAGTTCCAATTCATCAGCAACTCAAACCAATAAGAATAAGTTCTATTGACCATCAAATTATCTTGCTGAAGAGGATATGAGCCCCGTGCTGAGGCTGAACTGTTAGACCTGTGACTGGAGCATGAACATAGGTTGGTGACACCACAAAAGAATATCGTCCAAGTATCATGGCAAGAACAAGTTTCAGCTCAATTGTTGCTAATGTCTGCCCAACACATATTCTAGGGCCTAATCCAAACGGGAAAAACGAGCCTAAATGCTTGCGAGGCTCGCTAAACCGCTCAGGATTGAACTGCTCAGCATCTTCTCCCCATATCTCAGGATCGCGATGAGTAGCTATAACTACAAGAGCAAGTTGTGTGTCTTCAGGTATATCCAGGCCTCCAAGCTTCACGTCCTTGCACGTTCTTCTCATCAACATCGTCACTGGTGTGTAAAGCCGAAGTGTTTCGCTTATGATCATGCTCACCTGTTGAACAAGGTTCCAAGTTCATTAAACTTTAGCATGTCTGGCACCAATCACAAGTGAAACTTACAAGTTTAAGCTCGCCAAGATTGTCTGCAGTTGGAAGTTCATTGTTTCTGCAAACACGAATCACTTCTTCTCGGGCCTTTGCTTGCCAATCTTGATGCATTGCCAGAAGCAGAAGTGCCCAAGTCAAAGTGTTCGCACTTGATTCCTTCCCTGCAAAGTAAAAGGTCTTGCATTCGTCTATAATTTCATCTACTTCTAGATGTTCCTCGTTACCGTCATGATTCTTATGAGAGGCCATTAACAGACTTAAAAGGTTTCTCGAGCCATCACCCTTCTTGTTATTTTCAATCAGCTTTTGTATGGATTCACGAATTTCCTTGTCTAGTCTGCTCCTCTCCCGGTTCTTCTTCGTGGGCAAGAACCTGAATTGTGGGAAGTAACTTAACATACAAATCTCTTCAGCCATTTCTATTTAAACGTGGAGCTGAAGGTACCTGAAGCCTGGAAAGTAGACACTGTTTATAGACAAAACACAGAGGAGAGTTAGTCGGTCTTGTAACTCGAAAATTCGCTTTCCCTCATCAAAACAACTTCCAAAAATTGTTCTTGATATAAGATCTGCCATGAGGTTATGAGATTCTTTGTGCACTTCTATCTCAAATTCATCTTGTCCTGCTACTTTTTCTTCCCATCGCTTCAACATCTTTGCAGTACCAGACCCCATTTTACTTACCCAACCCTGCAAAAGAACACCATTCAATCTAATTCATTCAATAATGTAAAAATATTTATATTCAATCTCGAAAACACATAAATGTTGATTTATTCCTTTAAAGCCAGTTGATTATTTGTAATTTTAAGTATTATCGTGCAACTAAAATTATTATAAACTTATAATTAAGAGATTTAACTTATATTTTTATATGATTCTTAAATTATTTTAAACCGTAATTGTTGATGCAACCCTAAAATGAAAATATTATATTTTTTTTAAATGAAAAAGCAATCGATTTTATAAATTAAAATATAAAGGTACATAAATAAATGTGTGACTGCTTATTCAGAATAAGTTCATTAAACTGAAGGATTCGTGACTATCACCCCAAACATTCGAAGGATTCATGAGTATCACCACAAACATGTGAACTTTTGGCAAGCTTCTTGTTCTCGAGAGTTCTCTTAGATCCTTATTCAAATGACGAAGTTGAGAGATTTGGTTTACCCACATATTAAACACAAGTTTAGAAATGACGAAAAAAACTTGGCTTTGGTATGAGAATTGGTCAGACTCGAGCCCCTCGTCCGAAATACACAGGTACTGCTCTTGAGAAACTGCGTTCCTCTTCACCTTAAAGTATCCTCTTTGATTTGTCATGGGACTTGGAGTGGGGATTTTAGAGGATCTGATACTTTGGCACAATTCTTCTCCCAAATGGATAATGAGTTACTAGCAAATTCAATCATCTGGACCCTTGATCCGAGTGTCAAATTCTCAAACAAATCATGCCATCAGTTGCTAATAAGAGGCTTATAGGTGGTATCTTGATCGTCTCTATTATGAAAAAACACCTTTCCACTGAAAGCAACTTTTATTTCTTGGCTTGTGATTAAAAATAAGCTAAGGGCTAAAAGACAACGGCGTAGTGCTCAGGACCATACTTGTACTCTTTGTAAAATGGCCTTAGAAGATATAAACCATCTCTTTTTTCTTTGTAGTTTTTTGAGAGCAGTCTAGAGCAGGATCTTATCCATGTTACCTGATACTGGATATCCTTATACTTAGGAGCAATCTCTTAATTGGGCCATAAATAATTCAAAGAAAGGTAAACCTAATGCTATTCTATATAAGATGACATTCACTTCTACTACAGTATATACTTCCTTTGGAGAGAGCGAAACTATCGAATGTTTACTAGTTAGGAAGATTTACTAGTTAGGAAGAAGGAAATACCAGGTAGCTGACAGGCTCATAAATTGGATTCAATCCATCTTAGCACGTGTTTAGTTCAACTTTTGGAAGCTCCAAAAGTACTTTTTTTTCTACCGCAAAAGCTATTTTAAGGAAAAAGTGAGTTTTTGACCGTAAATTTCAAAAGCACTTTTGAAGTAGAAATAGCTTTTTTAAAAGCTTAAATATAACTTTTTCAAAAGCTAAAATTTGTAGCTTTTCAGAAAAGCTCCAAAATTTTGCTTTTTCGGGTAGATAATTTTGCGTCACTTATATAAAGAAAGATAGTTTTTCGGGTACCAACGTCTGTTCTGTTTCATTGGTTTTCTTCTGTTCAGTTACAACTCATCTTCTCAATCACTCTCAACTTATCTTCTCAAGACACCCCAGTTCAAAGGTTAGTTCAAATATTATTTCTTTATTTTTTCGTCTTCCTCGAATTTTATTTACTGTATTTGTCTGGTTCGAAGGTCTGCGTTCGTTATACAGATGTCGAAACATCTCCGTTCAACGCAAACCTTCCGTGTTGAATGGGTTCGACGTCTGCATTTAACGCAGACGAAATCGAAACGTTTGCAACGCAGACGAAATCGAAACGTTTGCAACGCAGACGTTTCGAGGTCTGCGTCAACAATGCAGACCTTTGTTTGCGTTTAACGCAAACATCGAGAACGCAAACGTCGAAACCTTCATCTGCGTTAAACGTAGACGTCTCTACGTTTAACGCAGACGAAGGTCTGCGTTCTACTTTGTTAAACGCAGACAGGGTTTTTCAATGGATTCACATCCTCTTTCTAACAAAACTAGCTATCAAATTCTATGTAAGTACGTTCTTGTTTAGTATTAGACCAAAAATTTTAGAAGCCAGTACTTGTTGAGGCTATTGACAACATTGTGACTTCATATTATCTGGTACATGAAGCTTCGATAAGCAGCCCATCGCTTACATAATTTGTAGTCTTTTTTTTGGTATCTTATGTTGCCCTCTTGAATTTTTTAATGGTGTGATTCCATCAAACCGTGAGTGAAGATGTTAGTCCCTTAAATTAGTTATCTAGTTATTTTAAGTGCACTTAATAATTCAAAGTAGGTATGTAAAATTGTCTTTAAATATAGGTTGAAAGTAATAGATGATGAGTAATTTATCTTTGAGATAGCAACTTCTTATGAAGTATGTCTCTTTCTTTACTGCTGTACGTATATAAACTTCCATAGTCATTTTGGTTATGCTTTTATATTTTCTTATACTTGTTAAATTCATTTTTACATGCAGTGGAGATTTTGTTGTTGATAGAAAATGTCAATACCAAGCTAAGATATTCAAGGCGGGGATAAATTGAAAAAAAGTATTAAAGCATAGTGGAATGATAACGAGATGAATGATGTGAGGGAACATATTGCAAATCTTCTTGTATTACGATAAAATGCATAGTTTTTTATGTATTTAACTATTTACTCGGCTTGAATATTTATTTTGAGATATAATATTATTTAACTTTTTTACATGTTTTAATATTTATTTTTCATATTAATTCTATTTCCGACAAGAAAATGAGACATCTCTTTAAATTATTTCTTACAAGATGGTTTTCTAAGAATTAAGTAATCATAAATATAATATATTGTACTTTGCATATGGTTTAGTATACTTTAAATATTATTTAGCATAAATAATTTTATTATAAAATAAAATATAGTTCAAATTAATAAAAATGCTTTTTATTTTTATGTTTCCAAATAGTCTACTGTATGAAGCTCTTTTTAAAAAGTTATTTTTTTAATTGACAGCCAAACAATCAACTGATTTTTTTAAAAAAGTTCTTTTCAGAAAAGCTCTACTGACAAAAAATGTACTGACATAAGCTAATTCAAATAGGCATTTAGCCACCAAGAATCTTCAGGTCACTCTCTCTCATGACATGAAAGTAGATGGCATCTTTGGTTTAATGATTCTCTCTAATTAGTTTTTTCTATTATCATACTTTTTAGTATAGTTTCAAGTTGAACTCTTTGTTTTGTTGTTTTAGCTTTTTCTATAGTTAATTCATTATTCATTTTCCAAAAAAGAATAAGTTTATTAAATTGACCCAATTATGAAGATCTCAGATAAATAAATACTTACATTTACATGTATAATCTTTTTATTATGATGGTAGTATAATTGATCATTTTTTTTAAGTAATTGAATTGATAATAGTTAGATATACTATGGATAAGTTAATGATGATTTGTCATACTAAAATAATTAGGAAGAATATTATATTAGTAGTGATTTAAGAAATTTTCTGGTCAAAGTGAATTAAGATTTAAAATGTATTTTAAAAAATCATTATAAATCAATTTTTAATTAACAAAAATGAATATGATTGGATTTAAAAGAGTAAATACTAATTTAATACTCTATGTCTAGCTGAAGTATTAGATGAAAAAAGAATTAAATTATATATCATAACGATGTATGGATAGGTTGAGTCAAACCACATAGAATTTTGGGTGATCATTTATTAAAAGTCAATCTTGATATATGATTAATGCATGTTTTTAGACATCAATTTTAATTTATGATTATAAATTATTTAATTAAAAAAATTAATTTGTATAATTTTAATTATGAATTAAAATTAAAATTTGTAATAATCATGGACATATTAAAAACTTAATGGATCACACATGAAAGAAAGAGAAGTTTAATAAATAAAAATTAATTCAACCTAAGTTGGATTTAATTATTAAATTTGAAAAATTTTAAGAATCAAGTATTTAATAAATTTACTCTAGTTATAATTTATTTTCAATAAAAAAGAAGTCCTAGTCTCTCTTTCTATAAATATAAAAGATGATAACATGAACAATTTATAATTATAGGTAATATTTCCGGGCGGAAGTTTGTTTATAAAGCTAAATGAGGCTATTCAACTCTTTATTTATATTTCATATTTTTCAAATTGTTTAATTTAAGAGATTAATAAAATAATTGTAAACATTATTTCCTTTTGCGTCTATACCTGTTATTCAATCAGAGTTAGTTTCTTAATGATAAAAAATATATAAAAATTTTACAAAAAATGAAAAAAAAAAAAAAAGAAGAAGAGAGAGGAACTCACCTTAACTTGCTCCATGTTCAAAGCCAAGTTAGCGATTCTTCTATGCATAGCCCACTTTTCACCTCTAAGCTCTGCCAGTCCCTCTCCCAACAGCTTTTTGGACAAAGGGTCATTGAGAAGTCGATCATAAGACCCGCCTGTGTTCATTAGCACCTCTTTGATCATGGCTGTTTCAGTTACTGCCAACCGTGGCTTTGCTCCAAACCAATACAAGTAGGTCTTTCCATACATGCCTGACCACTTACTATAAGCTGGAACCACTCTGTGAAGTATGCTGTGGTCGCATGATACTTGCTCGTTCCTCGTTATTTCTGCAGCCCTTCGCTTCATTTGCTGGGTGTTTCCCATGATCGGACGGTAAGCCGGACCACTTATGCCTTGTTTCTGGAAGTGATGTTGGATTTTGTAGGGTCGCCATAACATTGAGTATATTAACTTGAGGAGATATGTTATGGTCAAGAAGACGGTGAGAAATATGATGAGATGCATCTCAATACAGGAAGAGAGGAGGTAACTAGGAAGTGCAAAGTCAACTTTGAACTTTGGAGGTTGATAAAGGCTTGCTTTCCTAATGCATCGAAAACAATATGCACGAGAACGAGTGCATACTTACTACATCCAATTCCATTAAAAACCATGAGAGTTGACGTGAGAAACAAAGGTAATACAGTACCAATTCAATCATTCTGGTTTCTAACGATTAAAAATAATTAACATATATCACACTCATGAGATCAGCTTTCACCCTAGGTTTGGACCATCTTGAGTGTAACATTGCTGTTGTGGTAACACCTTAGGCCTATTTACATTGTTCCAAAATATATACATTGAAATAAGTTCAAAGTAGCTGACAAAACATTTTAAAATTAACTCTCTCATGTTGAAATTTTTAATTCTATATTTTTGTTCCCGTACATTTCAAGATTTTTACCCCATATTTTTCAAATAAAGTCGTACCATTTCTTGTAAAAATTTTATTTTATAAGAAAATAAATATAATTATTAAAAATAATCATTAGTGTTAAGATTTAGAATATATAATTTTTATAATATGATAGATAAAGACATATCTTAAGCATTTGTTAAAACTTCCAGAAGTCCCAACTTTAGTACTTATGAAATTAGAAAATAAAGAGCCAGACTTATCATTATAAGTTTCTTAATACTATCTATCGCAATGTTACGAATATCTTACCAGATTGGATTCTGGTACAGTATTGTACTGATACTGGTTAATACTGAGCACTGTTTCGGGTAAAATTTTAAATTATGAAATAGTCCTTGAATTTTTTTAAAAAATTACACAAATAATTTATTGTTATATTGTACAGTTGTACTATATATTTTTAACTCTGTCTCAAAAAATCAAAATAATAAATAATAATCACAATTAATATGAAATAACAATAACTTTAAGGTATTTCACATATAAATAATAACTACAATTTAAGTGAAAAAAGACAATCATTATTATACAAATATAAAATTAAGAACAATAAAAAGTATTTAAAATATTATAATTTCAATTTCATTATATAATAAATAATAATTACATCAAAACATCCAATAAAAAAATAATGAATATTCTTAACTCTCAAATTATTATAATTTACAACATGAGTTCGTGATAAGGGAACAACCAAGTAGAATTGAAATGTGAAACAAAAATATATATTATTTAATTTACTATCAATTAAATGTATTATATATTTATTTAATTAAAATTAAGTATTACTAAAATTATAAATATCTTAATTTAATTTAATTTATAAAATTAATTTAATAATTATTAATAAATTTAATTAAATTTTAAAAATATATAATTCAAATACAATTTGGTTTAATAATTAAAATATATAAAATAAATATTAGTTTATAAATAATAATTTTTAAATTATTTATTTTAAAAATAAAATATTGAAGATTACAAATGGTGCCTTTGTGGAGGGAGTCGTTTCAGTTGCACGCAAGTGTCATACAGAACTAATTGCAATTAAAGCAAACACAGTGGAGAGATATAATGTACATTACAAGTTCTTCCCTTGTCCTGTGATCGAGACCTCAAATCTTGGACTTGGTTTCTGATTTATTAGGTAGAAGGTAACTTTAGCTCAAACGAAAGTCTTAGATTGTGCACGAATTAAAAGAAAAAAAAAAGAAAAGGGTTAGGAATAGTTACTTTAAGACCGCAAAAGAGACTAAAATGAACCATTGTATTGACATAATGTTCACCTGAGTTTATTATAGAAAAGGTTATATCCTTTAAAACTTGGCCGGCAAAATTCACCTGAGTTCATTATAGAAAAGGTTATATCCTTTAAAACTTGGTCAGAATTACGCTCTAGTAAAGGACCTATTCAGTTTGAACAAGAATTAATTTAGGTGTAAATAATTTAAAAGTGTCTTCCTGTAATTAAGATCCTCTTAAATAATGTACGAGTAACAAAAAAGAAAAAAAAAAGGTTACAGCGTAAACCTTTTTTATCGTAACTTGTTTTTATCTCATAGTATATACTTTTACACAGGAGGTAGTCTTTTTTTTTGGTTCTAGATTAGAATATCTACTGACGGATTCAGTGACTAATCCTCTCGTTGATTTGTAGGCACCTCACAGGATGAGATAGCTGCCTCAAGAATTTAAGGCTACTCCATATCTAAAATTAAAGATCGAACCTCTGACTTTTAGTTAAGGATAAACGAGTCTTCACCACTCAACCACACCCCTTAAGTTACCGGTAGTCTTTAAATATGAAGATCTATCAAAAAAGTGTAGGCTGGATTCGAGAAAATCTATCGCAGGGCATGGGGTATCTACGTATGATGTGACTTATAAAGGAACTGAACTACGTTCTACTAAGAAAACGCCAAACTCCTATCCAACTGATGCGATGTTCCGTTCTGTAAAATCTTCATGATATCACTCTTTTGTAACTTTTTTGGATTTCTCAGCCTTAGTGTTTTATTTTTATATTTGATTTAAGGAGGCCTTTTAATAATGAAATTATTCTAGGACACCTTCTCCTTTTGTTAATTATAACTTTCAATTTGACTACTTTGCATGTAAAGAGTAGTTGGACTTTATTCTTTTGATCTTGCCTGAAGCCCAATTGGACTGATCCTTCTCCCCTCCACAAAGGCACCATTTTTACTCTGCAATATTCCAACAAACTTCAGTTTCCTGCAAGACCCATCGCAAATAGTTCAAGACTCGATCAAAAACAAACCACCTGTAACAAATCTCAAAGAGGAACTAAGAAAGGAAAGAAATTTACAATAGAAGCTAGTAAAGCAAGTAGAGAAGTCGCAGAATCCAACACATCTAAACCATTACAAAAGAAAACCAGACAAGGGCCACTGAACTTCAGGTACAAGCACAAACACATATGCATGTACACTTTATTAGTGTGCAATGTGGTAAAGAGATTCAAACTTTAAGAAGAAAGAAGAAAACTTACGAGGAGGGTGTGGTTAGAGGATGGGGAATTCATTTGACATTGCATATATTAACACATGTCGTTTTATACTGTTGAGCCGAATTTTAAGTTGGATTTCAAATATAAACTTCGAGCTAAATGTCTAAACTAATTTTTAATATTAGACTCGAGGTCAATAAAATTGAATGATTGATTGATTTTGAGTCAATTTCAAATATATTATGTCTAATCATTGAATTTTTGTCGAGTTGAAATAAATGAGATAAATCAAATTTAAATTTGATCAAATTCAGATTTGAAAAATCTTATCGGCTTAATTTTAGAAGAAATTGATAATTTAAAACTCAATCTCCTTTTTTATTAATATATGGCTAGAAATTGATTGCAAATCTTTTTTAAAGCAGCAATGTCAATATGACCATACTAGAATATAAACAAAAATAAGCAATTGAAAGTTCTCCATTTCCAAACAAGTAACTTCCTATCCATTTCTTCAACTTAACATTAACATCTTGTCTCTTTTGCATGTACATTTAAGTCCAACTTTGCAAAAACAGAAAGTAAATCTGGGTTTCATTCTTTTTAATCCTCTCTTACAAAACCAACCACTTGCATGTTTAGACACTTGGCCAAAACAAAACTGAGTACTGACACAGCATTCCAGGTCTCACTTTTGAGATTAGCTAGCAGAACTAAAGTTCAAACTCAACTCATTTTCCTTCAAGAAAAAGCTACGCAAGACACAAAGTGGGGTAGAGGAAAGAATGGTAAGCAATCTTATGTTCTGATTCGCAAAATGTTTTAGATTCAATTTAATTGGGTTTGTTGATTACTTGAAGGATCTTTATACTGATTACTTCTATGTATTACCTTGAACTTACGATACTGTTGTTCTGATTGATCACCGTGCATGTTGATTTATGAACTGTCGCTGATTTATCAAACAGTGGATATTTGTACTCTGGATATTCATAAAAAAGCCTTAAATGGCAGAAAAAATGTGGCTCCTCACATGCCCACCGAACACAAGAAATGAAGACCATTTATAAAGATGGCTTCTTTTAGTGGTATCATCTTCAAAGATGGCTTTTTTTATGTGTACTCTAGAATTTATCTGATGCGTACCGAAAGGATTGTGACTCCGGTTTCAGTTATCGAAAAGTAAAAATAAAAAAGATGGCTTCTTTTTTCATTGGAAATTTCCAAGTGTATACATAAATCTCACCATATGTATTTAACAAGATTTGGGGTACTCTTAGCTCCCCAGTGTAAATTTAGTAATTTGCATTTGGAATGTCACAAATTATCATCCTCATGTTACTACCAAAAGAACTTTGTGATCCTAAGTGTGAAGATGTTAATTTGATTTCCTTTTTCTTTTGTCTGGTCTGATAATAACAAACTATATCATCTGATCATTATTGTAACATCAGCCCTAACCTGGTTTTGAGTATAGACAACTTCAAAGCGAGTTGCAGAAAGGAAAGTTGCAAAGTTCGAAAAGAACATTACAAAGAGAGGATTGAGCCATGGTAACTCCAAAGGATTTAACTTCCCAGTGGGAAAAATCTTACTTGGTATTTTTCTCTTTGTAGGAATTGGATCAGGTAAAGTCCTCTGATCAAGTTCATATCTGAAGTACCTATGATTGTTAGTAGTCCTGCAAACTGTTCATCAACTAGGAATTACTTTGGTTATCTTAAGACGGTAGGTTCTAACATATCTTGCATACTAGGAAGTAATTTCTTTTGGTGCTCTGTAACTGATCAGGAATCATATTATCCTTATTCCCGCTCAATCTACCTTCAGATGTATAGATTCCACATATATATTTGCAGATAAGTTACATTCCTCAGTTTTTCATATCCTTCTTTCTTGACAGTTCTGATTCTAATAATAAGGAAGGCTACTAAAGGTGGGTCTTCCTAAGCATAAGGAAAATGAAAGTGCAAAAGGGAAGCTTCTCAACTATGAAGTGTCTTATTTATCAACTTGATTAAACTAAACAGATTGTGTTCTTCAAGCCATTTTGAACTAGGTTTTGGTTATATTTGTACTTGTGACTTTGACCAAATGAATGAATTATCCTGAAAGTTGGGTTTAAGAATGGGAATGTTATAGTAGTTGACCCTGTTACTATCTCAAGAACTTACATGGTCTAAAATTTTAACATGTCAATATGAACCAAAATTTCCATATATATGGTGTCACCCGATGAATTCTTCTCCATTTTCTGTGAAGAGGGGAGACAAAGGAGCAAAATCTAATTCTCCAATCGAACAAATCAAGTCAAAATGTACCAAGATCAGTTATGATGGTAATTCACATGGAAAAAGCCTTATAACTAATTTTTGTTTCTGTTCTTTTGGTTGAGTTTTTAGTGAAGGTCCTGTTAATCTAATGAAAAGTCAGAAAATACTTAAAGATTGAAAATATGGTAAAAAATAACTAGTTGGCATTACTCTTCAAAGGAACTAAATGTTGGAAATTGAGGGCTTCAAGGTTAATAGAAAACTAGTACATGATATAGCAGTACTTGGCACATTTGGATCCTGAAGACTCTTTTATAGTTTTTCTATAGCTTTACATCCATTATTCCGAGTGCTTTTGCCTCACCTTTTACAGCCATGAGATATTCCCCGAACTCCATTTCGGGTTTCAGTAACCACACCTATGATCATTGGCATAAGCAGCAACAAAAGACAGTGACATAAAGATACCTTGTGGATCCTCGACAAGCTAGCGAAATCTTTCTCCGTATATGTGTGTTGCCTTTCCATAAGTTCCTTTGCTTTCATTTGATCTCCGAGATGATCTGGGCATCCTGTTGTTGGGTTTGGTACCCTGATAACCATCAGAACTTTTGGACACCTTCCTAAGACGAGGATCAAAACTTAAGTCGTTGGTCATATCTGTGTTGCTCTTGGATAAATTGTGATCAACTGAAGAATCATAACCTATTGCCCCAAATTCCTGCTCAGAACAGTCATTTTAAGAATTAACAGAAAGTAGATGCAGCAAATACTTGTACGGCCACTTTGGAGTTGTACGATGAAAAAGGAAAAAGTGTTCATGCTGACCTTAGACTTTGTCTTGGCACAGTAGGGTGTTAGACATGGATTGAGGTCCTTGAGAAACAAGTCATCTGGACTGCCGGGTGTTGCAGCACCTGAGGAGCTGAATTCCTGAACAAAAACATAATAATTTGTAATCATGTGATTGCCATCAGATTGAACAGGGGATCTTAGTCTGGCAATAAGGAACAATCCATCTCAATTTTGTACTTACTAAAGAATTTGTAGCTTCTTCGTAATCATAAGTCGGTGTCATTGGTGAGCTGCCATAACGTGGGATAATTGGTCTCCCATATTTATCTGCTTTCACCTGTTTGATCCAAAGAAACGTAAAAAAATTAACATCAGCTTTAGAATGCCAGTATTTTCAGAAGCCTGAAGGGAAGAGATCTCCCTGACAGGAAAATTAACTTGGTTAGATATTAAATATATCGAAAATCACTAGTCCAAAGAAAAAACTCAATTAGCAACATCTGATAACAGGGTCCTGTCATTGAAAGCTTTTCTACATGCTTATATATTTATCAAGGCACATTTTGAAGAACTCCAAGACAAACTTAATGCCATTGACCCCTTTTCAACAACTTACGAATCAGGAATCGTTTTCAAGTTCAAATGAATGATAATTGATCAAAAGACCCAACATAACTCAGATATGGAAAACCTAGGGTGATTTATTAGAATGCTGAACAAGGATGAGTTGCTTTTAGTACCTCAGCAAGATCGTCAGCTAGGCATTTCAACTGGCCTGTAAGAGAAGTGACCTGTTTCTGGAGTGTTGGAATGAGCTGTTTTGCTTGCTTCAACTCTGAACCTTGTTGCTCCAATAGATCTTGAAGCTGAGAATTCATTGCGTCAGGAAACAAGATTGCATTTTTTAGTGACTTGATCTCTTCCCTTTGTTTCAGGCACATGTCCTTCAATTTCTCAAGCTGCAATATTCATAGGGAAATCATCGACCAAGAAAGAAATCAATACACATATGAATTCCCAATGTCTAATTCTACTTGAAACTTGCTAGTATATCTCAATTGTCGAATACAAAACCAAAAACTGAAAAGTTCAAAAACAACACTACAGGATGCAATTGAAACCATACTTAAAAAACAAAATTTTCGATAAAAGAGTTCAAATTTAAGCTCACTTCTCTGTTCTTGTCTTCCATCTTCAGCTTGAGTTCAGCAATCTCCGTTTCTAACTCTTTATTAGCAGTTAAAAGCTCTCTCTCGCTCCTCAAAACCATCGCTAAAGTCCTCGTATTCCCATTACTACCACCCCCTTTCACTTCCGTTAACGCTTTAACGTCTCTCTTTTTCTCCTTTTCCTTGCCAAACAACTTCTTCTGCAACCCAACGAAGCTCGTGCCTTTCCTGGCCGTCTTCTTCAAATCCTCGGCGATAACATCCGCCGGAATCACCAACCCCACCGGATTCTTCGACGACCCTTTTGTCGTCGCGGATAAAGTCCCCTTCTTGCTCATGAATTTCTTCATCATAGCAGTCAGATTGTTGTGATCGCCATTGCCGTTGCTTTTAAACTTGTTGAGTTTAGACAACTCCGAGGGCTTGGACTTTACGAGGGCTCGTGAAGCTGTGGAGGTTAGCTCGGCGGAAGAGGAAGGGTCGGAGAAATTAGAAGAGGCTGCGGAGGATCGTGAATCGAAAGAATTGTAGCGAGAAGCCATTGTTGTTGCTTGCCCGGGAGGAGTACAGAGAGCGACAGCGGAAGAAAGAACAAGCTGTGAGAAAATGAGGAAGTAGCGCAATGGAAGGGAGCGAGGGACCCGACCCAAAGCAGGTAAAAGTGGGGTTTCTTTGGCGCTGTTTGAATTCAAATTCTTGGAGAATTGTGTTGGGCGCGCGATCTACGTTTTCCTTTTTTGTCGGATTCAGAAATTGTTGGAGAGCTGCATTGACAATGACACCTGAGGAAAATGGGTATGGCTCCAGGAGTCGAAGTAGAAGAGGCCCAAATTACAATAGCACGCGTTGATCCATACCCAATCGTCCATGTGAACAGGCGTTTTATGACAGGTACAGAACTTCTTTACCTATTCGGTACTTCTTTAATTTCAACCATTCAATAGCCTAGTCTCACCTTCTTGAGCCCTCAAATCCTCAATTCCTTTCTTTTATATATCTAAGCCATCAATTTATGTAAGTCTTATTATAAATACATGGCTCAGATACAATGACACAGAATAAGTATAGAACAAAGAGACCAGAGGATCTGATCTCCCTTCTTCACCACTCGTATCGTTTATTACAACATCGTTAACCAACCGCAAACACATTATGCAAGCTCTTCTCCTTCTAGGTCTCAATCAAGTTAGACTTACTATAAATGCAAGAATTAAATAATTACATGTCCGTAATTTTATGTTTAAGGGTTATGATTGAATCTATCAAATTTCAAATTGAGTTTAAATTTAAAAAACTCAAAATGAACCGAATCGACTTAAGCTGATTTAATCAAAATGATTAAACTTTAAATCATATTCAAATAGTAAAATATTAATCCTAACTTGAGTCATTGTCATCATCTATAGTCGTGTACAATCTTTATATTCTCTCATATACCATCATGTTTCAAAGTCTAACATGGAAAAAATTTTGGTCAACAGGATAAATCTTAACAGTTATGATTTATCCTATCTAAATTCTTCTTGTTGTTGGCGTAGTCTTTCATTTGCGTTAATGCCTCACCCTCACATCATTCCCACATCAGTCTCCTCAGGATTAAGCATTTAAGCTGGAGCCCAATCGTATCATTGGTGAGCTGATAAAAAACGCAAATTGTTACGTAGGTACCAAGAGGTTACTCGCCCGAGTTTGGGAAGTCCATTTTCAGCAAGTTCACCGCAAAGGAAATCAGTGTGCTGATAGTCTAGCAAGCCTTAAAACTATCGTTAGCCTGTAGCTACATATCCTTCCGGATCCTCTACTTCTGCTACAGGAACTTCTCTACAGAGATCAGCATGGGGCGTTGTATCTCCGCCTTTGGAGTAGCTAGCTTGTTTTAGCTTTGTTGTACTTCTCTTATAAAAAAAAACGCAAATTGTTATTTGTTATTATTATTATTATTATTATTATTATTATTATTCATTAATTAGTTGATCTAGTTTTTAAAGATCAAATAATCCATATCTTAAGTCTTTTATAACATCTCATCACTTAAATTGAATAAAAATTTGAATGCAAAAAATTTTATTTGATTAATTTTTACTTTGATTTATTTTAAAAATATTTTAAATCGATTTGATATAAAGTTAGTATATTAATATTGGATTTATTAAAATTTACAGTGAGATTAAATTAAAAAGATTTAAATGAATTAAGCCGATATGAATTATTTCTATTAAAATTATAAAGAGTTGGATGTAAAATTTTTGAATATGACTTGTATCATTGCGTCTATAGATGCGTACAGCTTTTATATCCCGTGAATCTTCAAAGTCTAACATAAAACAAAATGAAACAAGTTTTTCAATATGATGTAAAATTTAATTCGATATGCAATATTCAGTGTTCTTTCAATAATGGCATACAAAGTGCTACTATTCAAACAATGGCTCCTTGAATTTTCTCTGCGTTTAGGTGTGCTGGGCTGGGCTTGGAAAATTATACAACAACAATGACAGTAACAATGACGGTACGCTGAAATTTGGGGTTTAACAGTGAGAGTCCGCTGAAACCTGAGTTCTGTTAAAACGCGGGTCTGCGGAGTCTATTGTCACAGCTGTACTTCTAGAGGTATTTCCGAAGACCAGAAAGTTATAGAAACAGGAATTTAAGTAGTGGAGTTAGTTGAATGAAAATGCTTGCAGTAGCATAGAAACTCAGAGCCATCTCTGCAAAAATGGGATCATCATCTATATCCCCTTCAGTGTTTGCAACCTCCTTAACTCTGGCATCTACAACGTTGTTCCCCAAGAAAATTGGTACTCCAGCTTTCGTTGTCACTCGTTCTTCTACTTACCTAAACCAGCCTACCAAGGTTTACTGCAAAAAATATGAACCTGAGAGCACAAGTACTACAACGAAAAGAACATTACCAGGGCCAATGAAACTGCCCATCATTGGCAATTTGCATAACTTGGTTGGTTCACGACCACACCATGCTCTTAGAGACCTTGCTGAAGAACATGGACCCATCATGCATCTGCAACTCGGCGAGGTTTCTACGGTTGTTGTATCCTCAGCTGAGTTAGCTGAAGAAGTACTGAGGGTGCAAGAGATCTCCTTTTTTCAGAGGCCTAACTTATTAGCCTCCACAATTCTGACCTACGGTGGTTTAGACATTGGCTTTGCTCCATATGGTGAGTACTGGAAGCAAATGAGGAAAATTTGCACGACAGAACTATTGAGTCCTAAAAGGGTCCAGTCCTTCACTTCTGTTCGTCACGATGAGGTCAAGAACCTTGTCGAATCGGTCCGATCCTCCGCAGGAAGTCCTATCAATTTTAG
>JAOQMR010000003.1:3632681-3649194 GCA_027563865.1 Erythroxylum pelleterianum
AATGGAATTATGAATGTTTTGTGATTGTTGGAATTAGAAATTGTTGTAAATGGAAGGAAATGGAAATAAAATTATGAAAGTTTTGTGATTGTTAGAAACTTATAATTGGAAATTGTTGTAAATGGAAATGAAATTATGATTGTTTTGTGATTGTTGGGATTGGAAATTGCTAGTTATTGTTGGAATGAAAATGGAATTATGAATGTTTTGTGATTGTTGGAATTAGAAATTGTTGTAAATGGAAGGAAATGGAAATAAAATTATGATTGTTTTGTGATTATTGGAATTGAAAATTGTTGGGAATGGAAAAACAATATGGAATGTTTTGTGATTGTTGGAATTGGAAATTATTAGGAATGGAAAAACAATAATGAATGTTTTGTGATTGTTATAATTGGAAATTGTTGGAAATGGAAGGGAGTGGAAATGATATTATGATTGTTTTGCAATTGTTGATGGTACTGCTGTCGCTTGCAACCAAATTCAAAAGAAATCACTTCCGTTAATACAAATTAATGTAGTAGTGGTAAGTGGATATCGTTCCCACGAGAAATTTTTAATGATAAAAGTTAGCGAATTTAAAACTAAAACAAACTAACGAAATGGGGGGAGGTTTTGATTCACGTTAATTCAAGGAAGAAAAATGATAAAAATCGCAAATCAATAGAAATGATGAGATCTGAAAATTGAATGGGAAATACCTTAGTTTTCGGATCACCGATTTTATCACGCTAATATGAATCCTAGATATAAAATTGCAATCATTAACAAACATTTATTGGGGAAGTTTTCTCTTAAGAGTAATGACTAGAAATATGTATCATAGCATTCTTATTAAACAACAACCTAGATACGATCTTAGGTTTAATTGAATAATAGCTTTATGAATCAAGAACTAACGAGCAAGCGAAATACATGTATGATATGCAATCAATCAAGCGAATAACTCCTTAGAATTTTCGACTCTAACGTATAGAAGGTAGTCCTAATTGCTACTTGTGATTAGCGAAACTCAACGTCATATTTCGTTAATCTAAGGATTGAACAAATTAATCCATAGTTGCGCATCTAGAAATTAACCAATTTAATTAGAAAAAGTAATTTAGAAGATATTCATGTTCATCAACAACATAAACTTTATTGAAACATCTCACACATAATAACAGATAACATGAATCCTCTCAACCAAGACAAGAAGTTTAGCTACTCATAATAGAATTGAAAACAAAATAAATAACAAAGTATAAAGTCTCCATCCCTGGTCCTTTACTGAAAAATACGAAAATACTAAAGGAAGAAGTGCAGAAAAACGTAAAAACTGGAAAAGAAAAGATGTAGAAATGAAAATCTATCCTAAACCTAGTCTAGCTTGCGTGAATAGTGATCCTCCCCCTTTTATGCTTATTTTTCCTTTCCTTGATTCTCTTTAGATAATGTATCCCTCAATTTCAGATAGTTAATCCCCTTGAAAGACGACAATATAATCTTTAAAGATTGTGAGAATTTCGAATTTGACTTTTGAAAATTGATCTGCAGATTTATTCCATCCTTAGGCGTGCCCACGCTTAGTCACTGAATTGTTGTCAAATTTGGAATTTCAGATTTTCTTCATTCTTTTGCATCTTTTTGATTCAATATCTTCTCTAAGGTGTTGAAAATCATCTGCAAACAATTATAAGATAATTTCATTAATTTCAGATAATAATTTCAACATATTAAAGATAATTAAGTATAAAATAAGTGCAAATTGATGACTTAACAAATTCCCCCACACCAAACCTTTGCTTGCCCTCGAGCAAACATGTCAAACCACTACACTCGGTCAATTCATCCTTCATAAGATAAAATGCACACGATCCATTAACTTGGGCCAATAAGACTTAAGTTGCAACACGTATCATAATTGCTTTTCACCAATGCAAATAAACGAAGTCAAAATAAGACATCTTTGTTTAAAGGCAACTATGAAATCAAAACGAATTCTTCTCACGAATTTCGCTCTTACACTCAAGTGCTTGAGGGCAAAGTGTTTCTCTCAAATCTCTCTCTAATATGTTGCACTACCATAGGCTTACAATTTCACCGGTTATCATTCATTCAGATAACATGAGCTTATAGATCATAAGGACTTTATTAAGGGTTGTAATGGGGCTAGGTTCAAAGATAACGTAAAGTGGCAAAGGGTTGATCACAAGCATTCACAAAGTACCAAGTAAAAAGGGACACTCAATTTCAAATTCTGAGTTAAACATATGACATAAAAGATAACTACTCGTACTAAATAATGCTACTATGCTTTATTCTTTTTCTTTTCCTTTTCTTTTTTTCTTTTTCTGATTTTTCTTTCTTTCTCCTTTTTTTCTTTTTTTTTCTTTTTTCCTTCTCTTGTCTTTTTTTAATAACGCTAAGAGCAAGGAAAAAACAATAGCAATAAGAGAAAATAATAAACAAATGAGTAGAAGTACCCATAAAAAATCTCAGAACACGATATAGAACAAAAGTCCCAAATTACTCAATGCTTCATTCAACTTGTGATAGGGTAAGGCTAATGGGGTTTTTGGGTTTTAAAAATAAGGTGATTGATTGAAAAACAAGGATAAAGGCTCAAAAATGTTTGCAAAGGGAAAATAATTCAGTGGGTCCATTTTAAGCTAAGGGTGTAAAAACAAGGAAGGCCTTAATCATTTCTATATCCCATATAATCAAATAAATTCAAACCAGTTCCATGCAAGTTCTGAAGGCAACATGAATAGAGGAACATTACACAATTCAACAAATAGCATGACATAAAGATGATGTCATTTAGGCTAAAGTTCGCTTACAAGTTTAAGTTAAGAATTCACTTCAATTCCACACATTCTTCATCACTTAAATGTCAAAATTTTGACTAAGTTTATAAGATTAGTTATTGCAATCAATTAACATGATTCACCTCAAAACTCATTTAGCCCAATTTAATTTCATGCATATATCCAATCTCGTCCAAAATAATATGACAAAGCTTTATGGTTTAACACACAACAATCATGCAAAATCAATAAAAATTACACAACAACCGAAAAATAGTCACACACCAAACTCCAATTCTTTTCCCCACACCTAGACTAACATTGTCCTCAATGTTAAAGAAGCATAAATATAAAGGAAAAGGTTAAAGAAGGCTTCTCTATTTGGAAGTGCCGAAATCATGATGTTGGCAGATGTGGTGGAGAAATAAAAGTTGGCGCTGGGGCTATGGCAGAAGGTGGTTCGGTGGTGTGTGAAGGTGATTGTGGTGGAGAAACATCAGCAGCAAAATGTATGGGCGTGACAAGCCTACGAGATTCACTTTTCTTCTTGCTAATTTCGTGGAAGACAACCTGCAAAAGAAGACAATAACACAAATTCAAAAGCATAAGTTATGGTAGATGAGTGAGTGGGCAAGGAAGACTGGGAGTTTCGTGAGTGCGTGTTGGGCAAATGGGAGTGATAGGCTAAAATGGGTGGGAGATTCGACAGTTGAAGATTGAAAGTTGAAAAAGAAATTAGGGCAAAACAAAAGAGGGAAAATGGGGGTGGCGAGAGACAACAAAAAATTCCATTTTTTTGTTTTTTAATTTTAAAAAGAAAAGATGAAACTTTAAAATGAAAGAAAAAATTGAATTTAAATTCCTAACTGAACTGAATTAAACCTAAAAATGAAAATAAAAGAAATATATACGAATGGGGTGCCTCCCATTAAGCGCTTATCAAAGGTCATAAGCTTAACCCTTGACATATCTACATCATCCATTATCGAATGGATGCTTGAGTCCAACAGGAAGCATGCTCAAACTTTGTGAGAAGCCTGGAGCACCTTCTCTCGAAGTAGGCTCTTTATCAGCACGATGCTCCATGACTTTTGATGAGTGGAATTTCATCGCTTCACCATCATACTCTAATGTCCACTCATCTTTTCAGGCATTGCCCTTCTCACACCAGGATGGTCTCTGTAAAAATAACGCCAATAGTTGTGGAGACTCGACATCCTGCTTGTCACCTTCGGTCTTCAGCTTGCTCGCCTACAGCTCTCCTAAAAACTGTACTTATTGCGGCTCTTCTTGTTCTTCTTCTTCTTGTACCTATAAACAACTAGGAAAAGGAAACAAAATTCGGTTAGCGATAACATAAAATGCATCACTTACCTTAGGAGGTTGCACATCCTCCATCCTTTCTAGAACTATAATCTCTTCCTCTTCTAACTCTGCTTGCTCTTCCTTTTTTCCTTGAAAAGGGGGAGGAATCACCATATTTTGCATATTGTTTTGCGTCATTTCTGGTTGTTCAGACGTCTCTTTCGTTGCTTCTTCTTCTACCTCTCTTCTAGAAATTTTCAGATGTGATTCTTGCAATTCCTTACCACTCCGCAATGTGATAGCATTCATGCTTTCTTTGGGATTGATTTCCGGTTATGCTGGAAAATTTCCAAAACTTTGTGCCTCCAATCGATTTATGATAATTGCCAGTTGGCTTAATAGATTTTCAAAATTTCTTTGTTGATTTTCCATGTTTCTATGTAGATTTTCAATAGTTGCTTCAGTATTCCGCTGAAACGTCAAAATGTTAGTGGCCAAAGATTGAATTACATCTTCCAAAGAAGTCTTACCTTCGAATTTTGATGTTATATTTTGATTTTACCGAGGCACGTACAGTTGTCTAAACTGTTGGAATTGAAGAGTGTTTGTCGCCAAACTCATTTCAATCTCCTCCAAAGACATTTCATCAGCTTGTGGTGGAGATGGTGGAGGTGGAGGTGGAGGTAGAGGTGGAGGCTTGAAGTAGGACTGCTCTTCATAGTAACTCGGTGGAGAAGTAAATCCGTACTTTGTATCCTATAAAAAGGAACACGTATAAAAGGAATAACCCAAAAATGAACAAACTTCACATACCTTAGCTTGATGGTCATCCCTCGGTACTTGCGCAGCTAAGGGTGTGAAATCCGCCACTTGATGATCAAACCTGGAAGTCGCAACAGGCGGAAATTCATTATCATAACAAGGATAATATGAAAAATCAAAATCGAAAGCATATTGATAGTGAGCCATGCCGTTAAAAGATCGAAAAATCAGAAAAAGATGTGAAACTGAAACAAACAGAAGACAAGGTAACCAAGAGCAACGAAACCAAAAACAAAAACATCACTAACAAAAACCGTTAAGAAATTTCTAGGCAACGGTGCCAAAATTTAGTACTGTTGTCGCCTGCAACCAAATTCAAAAGAAATCACTTCCTTTAATACAAATTAATGTAGTAGTGGTAAGTGGATATCGTTCCCACGAGGAATTTTTAACGATAAAGGTTAGTGAGTTTAAAACTAAAACAAAGTAATGAAATAGGGGGAGGTTTTGATTCATGTTAATTCAAGGAAGAAAAATGATAAAAATGGCAAATCAATAGAAATAATGAGATCTGAAAATTGAATGGGAAATACCTTGGTTTTCGAATCACCGTTGCTATCACGATAATATGGATCCTTGATATAAAATTGCAATCATTAACAAACATTCATAGGGGAAGTTTTCTTTTAAGAGTAATGACTAGAAACATGTATCCTGGCATTGTTATTAAACAACAATCTAGATACGATCTTAGGTTTAATTAAGTAATAGCTTTACGAATCAAGAACCAATAAGCAAGCGAAATACATGTACGACATGCAATCAATCAAGCGAATACCTCATTAGAGTTTCTGACTCTAACGTAGAGAAGGTAGTCCTAATTGTTACTTGTGGTTAGCGAAACTGAACGTCATATTTGGTTAATCTAGTGATTGAACAAATTAATCCCTAGTTACGCACCTAGAAATCAACCAATTCAATTAGAAAAAGTAATTTAGAAGATATTCATGTTCATCAACAACATAAACTTTATTGAAACATCTCACACATAATAATGGATAACACGAATCCCCTCAACCAAGACAAGAAGTTTAGCTGCTCATAATAGAATTGAAAACAAAAGAAATAAAAGTATAAAGTCTCCATCCTTGGCCCTTTACTGAAAAATACGAAAATAGTAAAGGAAGAAGTGTAGAAAAAATGTAAAAACTGGAAAAGAAAAGATACAGAAACAAAAATCTATCCTAAACCTAGTCTAGCTTGCATGAATAGTGATCCTCCCCCTTTTATGCTTATTTTTCCCCTTATCTTTCCTTGATTCTCTTCAGATAATGTATCCCCCAATTTCAAGTAGTCAATCCCCTTGAAAGATGGTAGTATAATCTTTAAAGATTGTGAGAACTTAAAATTTGACTTTTGAAAATTGATCTGCAGATTTATTCCATCCTTAGGTGTGCCCACGCTTAGTCACTGAACTGCTGTCAAATTTGGAATTTCGGATTTTCTTCATTCTTTTGCATCTTTTAGATTCAATTTTGTCTCTAAGGTGTTGAAAATCATCTATAAACAATTATAAGATAATTTCATTAATTTCGGATAATAATTTCAACACATTAAAGATAATTAAGTATAAAATAAGTGCAAATTGATGACTTAACAGTTGAAATTGTTAGCTTTTGACTTATACAGAATGAGTTATATATGTTAAATGTTTTGAATTGTTAGCTTTTGACTTATACAGAATGAGTTATATTATATAAGATGGATATGCATATTGTCATTGTGTACTGAAATTATGTGTTATTTATTTTTGTGTACAAATAAATAGAAGGAAGTTCAAATACTCCCGATCAACCTAGTTCAAGAAGATACAGTGATCCAGCTTAGACTCACGTTGGTATGGTTCCCGGTTGAAAGGTGGAGGAATTACCCGATTGAAAAGGCATTTAGTTGAGGTTAAAGGAGATGAGGAAGCGTGTAAAAAAGTAAGTTATGATGTGAAATGGCAAATGAAAACATTACTTGATGAACACCAAATTGAGAAAGATAGAAGGGAAAGATTGAATTCTGAAATTGGTAGTGGAAGTTCGTTTTCTAGTTTCCGTGGTGATTATGGAAATGTTGAAGGTGGAAGTGGTACTGGTACTAGTATTGGTAGTGTTCCATCTCAGCCTCAGGATTATGAAGAATTTGATGTGAAGAAGAGAAGAAGGCAGGTGACTAGTTTCTTTGAACCACAAACAACTCCTAGAGCCCAACCTTCAATTCGTACTGCAATGCAATCAAGAGATGTGACTCACAATGTCGATATGGCTGTAGCTAAATGGTGGTATGATACAGGTTCTCTTACAAAGGGCCATCGATTGATGACTTAAGAGGTAAACTTTTGAGTTGTGTTGTTTCTGAAATTAGAACTTATTTGACTAAAAGAAGAGTGAGTTGGGGTACTTATAGATGTTCAATTATGTGTGATAGTTGGACAAATAGGAGACATGAGCCTATTATAAATTTTTTGGTTTATTCTTCAAATGGCTCTATATTTTTAAAATCTATTAATGCATCTGGCCTTATTAGAAATGTTGAGACTTTATTTAGGATATTTGATGAAGTTGTGATTGAAGTAGGGCCGAAAAACATTGTTCAGTTTATTACTAACAATGATTCCGCTTATAAAGCGGCAGGGAAAAGGTTACAGAATACCTATAATTCATTTTTTGGACTCATTGTGTTGCACATTGCGTTGACTTAATGCTGCAGAATATAGGAGATCTTAGGTATTTTCCTGTTATTGATGAAACTATGCAGAAGGCTAAAAAGGTGACAAAATTCATTTATAATCGTGCATAGGTTTTGAATTTGATGAGAAGAGAATTTACTAATGGTAGGAATTTGTGTCGCCCTACTGTGACAAGATTTGTAACAAATTTCTTATCACTTCAGTCTTTTGTTTCGATGAAGGAGTTAAGGCAAATGTTTACAAGTGATAAGTGGGTTGCATCTCAGCATGCTAGTTCTAAGGCTGGAAAGAAGGTTTGTAGTATTATACTAAAAGATAGAAAATTTTGGTTGCAATGTCAATTTGTTATCCGAGTTTGTGAGCCTTTGGTGAGGGTGCTTAGGTTGGCTGATAGTGAAGAAAAGCCAACAATGGGTTATATTTTTGATGTTATGGAGAGAGCAACGGAAGCAATCAAGGCTAATCTGAAAAATAGACGTTCTTTATACATACCATATCTTTCAATCATTAATGAGAGAAGGGAAATATAACTTTCTTCTCCATTATTTGCAGCTGAGACATTTTTGAATCCTAGTGTGTATTTTAGACTGGATATTGCAAAGCAAGCTGAAGTTAGTAGAGGAATGCTTTTCACAATTACATCAATTGTTCCTCACGACGAAATGCAAGATCTTTTAAGCTCACAAATGGACCTTTATAAGTTGTCTTATGGGGATTTTGGAATGCCGATTGCTATTCGACAAAGAGGGAAACTTTCTCTAGGTATTACTTATTTCCTATTTCTTGTTTGTTGAAAATTAATTATCACTTTATTTTGTTTATAACACTACTTTTGTTATCTTATAACTTGTAGTTTCTTGATGGGATCAATTCAGAAATAGTGTTGCAGAATTGAGAAGGTTTGCGATTCGAATTTTAAGTCAATGTGTGAGTGCAACTGGGTGCGAACAAAACTGGAGCACATTTGAATTTATTCACTCAAAGAAAAGGAATAGATTAGAGCATAAGAGGTTGAATGACTTGATTTATGTTCGTTACAATTTAAAGTTTCGAGAAAGGTATGTTATTTTCGTTATTATCATTATTAATTTCGATATAATTTCTTATAATTTTCTAATAATTAAATTTAATTGTTTGCTAGGAGTCTTAATAGCACAAGTAGTTAAAATGATCCAATTTCCATTGATAATATTGATGTTTTGGCGGATTGAGTTTTTGAAGAACCCAATTTGGTGGATGTGAATGATTTGGATTTGGAAG
Source organism: Erythroxylum pelleterianum (assembly GCA_027563865.1). Classification (NCBI taxonomy): domain Eukaryota; kingdom Viridiplantae; phylum Streptophyta; class Magnoliopsida; order Malpighiales; family Erythroxylaceae; genus Erythroxylum; species Erythroxylum pelleterianum. The sequence continues at coordinate 3,641,535 of JAOQMR010000003.1, forward strand.
ATAATCTTGGATAGGAAAGCATTGACATGTCATTTATTGCATTAAATTTGAATGATAATGATGATGAAGCTCCTCTCAATGATGATGATTTTGCACCAAATGATTACTGGGGTTAGTGCAGTTCTAACGGGTTTCCTCCCATTGACGATTGAATTCCAGGTTTTTGTTTTTCCTCTTCTTTTAATTTTAATTGTATTTGATGTTTATGTTAAATTCTATATATGTAATGTAACTGTAATGTTTTTGTTTCAGGTTTAACTTCTACTTGATTGTTTCTTCATCATCAACTCTATTTGTAAATTATTTAACGGTATTTATTGTTCTTTTTATTGGACGTTTTGAATCTTTTGATGTCATATTATTTATTAAAACGATGAAATTATATTATTGTAATATTTTTAATACTTTGCTTTATTTTTAATTTTATAATTGTATGATGATGATTGTCTTTGTTTATAGTAATTGTGGTTATTATTTATATGTGAAATATTTAAAATTATTGTTATTTCATATTAATTGTCATTATTATTTATTATTAAGATTTTTGAAAACATGGTTGATGTATATTAATTCTATAACATAATTAATATATAAAATATAATATAGTATGAATCATAATTCATATCTCTTCCCAAATTTTATCGTATTCTTGTCATATCCTTCAAATCATTTTTGAAATTGGTTCACAAATGATCAACTTTTAACGATATCCAAAGAATGAGTTAAGAGAATTCTATAATTTTTGTAAGGAGGGTTAAGGAAGAAGTACTAGCACCTGTGGCCCAGTTAGCCCAAGTCAGAGGGGCCGGGCTAAAATTAACATCCTTAGATCCAGTCAGGGAGGAAAAGTTAAGGAAGCCAAAACGAAGGTCCATCGTGTTCTTAAACAACTATATCATAGCGTAGCAACAAAGTCTTTTTAGTCCCTCAAAGTTTAGCTTAATTGCACTTTAGTCTCACAATTTTATCATTATTACCTTTTAGTCCCTTATGTTTGTCATTATTACATTTTAACCCCTTAATTTTTTATAATTACATTTTAATCCAGCAAGTTTGACATAATTTTATTTTGGTCCCTCATTACATTTTAGTCCTTCAAGTTTGACATGACTACATTTTGTCCCTCAATTTTCACATAATTACATTTTAGTCCCTCGCATTTGTCATAATTACATTTTGTCCCTCACATTTTAGTCCCTCAATTTTGTCATAATTACATTTTAGTCTCTTAAGTTTACATTATTACATTTTAATCCCTCAAGTTTGCATAATTACATTTTAGTCCCTCAATTTTGTCATTATTACATTTTAGTCCCTCAAGGTTGTCATTATTACATTTTTGTCCCTCAAATTTTCCTTTTTCATATATTTGTAATAAGTTTCCTAATTTTAATTCTTTTCAGCTAATTCTTGTTAGTATCTTTTTAACAAAAATCAGATGACAATTCTAATCAAAATTTATCTTGACAATTTATCTTTCTTTCATTTCGTGAGTATCATAGTAAATTCCTTTTTAAATTTTTAAATAGGATATTAAAATTACTCTTTGTTATATGATGATATCTAAAAACATTTTTCTGGAAGTGAAAGGGGGGGCGGGGTAAGAAAAAGAAAATAAGTAGAACAATTAATTGAATCCTGAACAATTAATAGGAAAAAGCAAGCTAAGGAAGCCAAAACGTAAGTTCATCTTATTCTCAAACAACTATATCATAGCGTAGTAATATCGTCCTTTTAGTCCCTTAAGTTTGGCTAAATTACATTTTAGTTCCACAAGTTTATCATAATTACATTTTAGTCCCTTATGTTTGTCATTATTAGATTTTTAATCCCTTAATTTTTCATAATTACATTTTAGTTCCTCAAGTTGTACATAATTATATTTTGGTCCCTCATGTTTGTATAATTACATTTTGGTCCCTCAAGTTTGACAAAATTACATTTTGTCCCTCAAATTTGTCATAATTACATTTTAGTCCCTCAAGTTTATTATTATTACATTTTCATCCATCAAGTTTCCCTTTTTTAATATTTGTAATAAGTTTCCTAATTTTAATTTTTTCAACTAATTCTTGTTAGTATGTTTTTAACCTAAATCATACGATGATTCAAATCAACATTTATCTTTTTATTATTTTGCAGATATCGTAGAAAATTACTTTTTTATTTTATTTTTATAGATGATATTAAAACTTTCTTTTTGTTGTTTTCTTCTATCGTAAATATATAATTACATAGATATATCTTTGTAATATTTGGTTGAGTTATTGTTGTTCTATTATACCTGTCCCCTTCCAGTTCTATGCAAGTGCTTTAGTTCGTTTTTTAGTCCAATCGTGTTATTTGTTTTATATGATGTTGCCTAAAAAGCATTTATCTGGAAGTGAAAAAAGGAAAAAAAAGAAAACAAATAGAACAATTAATAATTAATAGAATCCTAAACAGGAGTTATTAATAAATTTATTAAAAGAGAGGCTCCTCTAGGAGAATCCTAAGGAATTAGGTGAAGATTCATATTTATGATCCTAAAAATTGGAATAATCTTGATAATAAAGTAAGAGACATTTTATTTAAAAAAAGGGCTTGTAAGTTCTTCCTTTAGACAATACCTCTCGACATTTTCTTAATCTTATTGTTCTAGAAAATTGAATAATGGAGGGATTATCAATAGAAAATGGTTAGTTTGCTCTAAACATATAGATAAAGCATATAGTTTTTGTTATAAGTTGTTTAGATTTAATACCAAACAAAGTGCATTAGAAAATTATGGATTTAAATATTTGAAGCATCTTAGTGAGAGACTCAAAGAACTAGAGAATAGTGTTGAGCATATGACTAATATAAGGCCTTGAAATGAATTGATAGTAAGATTGAACAAAAATCAAATAATTAATAAAGATTTGCAATAAGAAAATTGATATAATAATGTAAGATCATGTTACAGGTATTCAAAATTACGAAATTCAATATCATTATCTTGATCACAAAATTCAAAATGAGTTGATTTCTCTTTTGACCCATAGTGTTAGAAATTCTATCATAAGGATCATTAAAGAGGTGAAAACTTTTCTATTATTCTTGATTATACTCCAGATTTGAGTCATCAAGAACAAATGAGTACGTTAGCATGATGTGTGAATGCGTTAAATAAAAAAATAGAGTACTTTTTTTACAGTTCTTGAAGGTAGATGACACGTTTGGATTGGGACCTTTCAATGAATTATTGAATTCATTTAAGTTTCTTAATCTTAATGTCTATAACGTGAGGGGATTGGGACTTCTAAATTCATTTACATCTCTTGATCTTAATGCCTATAACATGAGGGGTCAAGGTTATGACAATGGTTCTAATATGAAGAGAAAACACCGAAGGGTTCAAAAGTGATTACTTGAAATAAATCTACGAGCATTATATAAGTCATGTGCTTTTCATAATCTCAATCTTACTCTTAGTGATATGAGATATTCTTGTGTTAAAGACGTTTCATTAAGTGGATTTGTGCAATACATAGATGCATTTTTTTAAATTCTCCTAAAAGATATAAGGTTTTATTTGATAATATTTTGGGCTTAACCATAAAATCATTGTCTAATACTCGTTGGGAGAGTTGAACAAAAAGTGTTAAAATTATTAGATTTCAAGCTCCTCAAATAAGATTGGCTTTGATAAAATTATCTATATTTTGTGATGACGCCAAGTCAAAGTGTAAAGCGAAAATTTTGGTTAGTGTACTCGAGAGTTTTGAGTTTTTATTTAGTATGATATTTTTATTAGCTATTAACATGTTGAGCAAAAGAGTTCAAATTTAAGCTCAATAATCAAGTTTAAGCTCACTTCTCTATTCTTGTCTTCCATCTTCAGCTTGAGTTCAGTAATCTCCGTTTCTAACTCTTTATTAGCAGTTAAAAGCTCTCTCTCGCTCCTCAAAACCATCACTAAAGTCCTCGTATTCCCATTACTACCACCCCCTTTCACTTTTGTTAACGCTTTAACCTCTCTTTTTCTCCTTTTCCTTGACAAACAACTTCTTCTACAACCCAATGAAGCTTATGCCTTTCCTGGCCGCCTTCTTCAAATCCTCAATGATAACATTAGCCGGAATCACCAACCCTACCGGGTTCTTCGACAACCCTTTTGTCGTCGTGGATAAAGTTCCCTTCTTGCTCATGAATTTTGTAATATTTTCTAAATAATTTAGAACATCATCACATAGATTATGTTAAACAGGATCATATTCATATGCATATAAAACAAAGAATCACGTACTTGGATTCTTGTTGTAGTTCCACCGGTTAAAGAACTTTTTGTTTTGTTTTACTGCAAAGATATTCTTCTTTTGTGTAAAATTGATGGAAGAATCAGTAAGAAAACAAATACACGCAGATCTGTTTCATCTTAAAATGTTTCGTTCATTATTGTCTTCATATAACTACCTTTAGTAGTTATTTCAAGAACATTGACCCTTATACACTTCATGGGTGTATATGAGTCATTATCTCCCACTCACACATGATGGGTTTAATCTTATTAAAAAACAAACTCTGCAGTGCTTATACTTGTTCAATAACCAGTGTGACCAACATACGATGAGAGTTCATTGCCATATATCTATTAAGAGCATATGACATCTCAATTAACAAATTGATCATAGGACTTAAGTGTTACCCTAGGTCATATTTTACATTTGCACTTTTCTTTAATCTCATTTAGTTTCTTATGTCATAACTGTATTCAAGTTCTCTACCAAAGAGATGATGACCATTTTTGAATACTTTTCATGCGAGTCATTGATCTCAAAAGATAAATGACCTTCCTATGTTCTCAATTCTCTTTTAAATTAAATTAAATTTGCTTTCCTAGAATTATTTTATAGGATCGCTTCTCTCATGATCTTTTGGCAATAACCTAAAGTAGCAAACCTTAAATTTAATTCTCAAGAATGAAACAATAGTAATAAGGGTATATGATGAGATTCTTCGCAACCTTAAATGTCTCACACAATGTAAGATGAGATATAGAGACTTACATTAATCCCTTTTGTGGTCAGTTGTGCACACATGGTATGAGTGATGTGTTACGGTATTTACCCACTTCGTTTAACTTGAACATCTTTCATTCAAGAAATATCGTACATATGATAGTTCAAACATATTCAATGTTTAACTTGAGTTCACTTATCTACTTAAAATCTGTTCAGAACTCACGTCTGACAACGTAAGATAGATATAGTGATTAACAAATCATGTTGAATCAACTTCCTTGCGGCATTTATTATTTAAGTTTCTCGCTTTCAATTATCACCTAGATAATAAACTTTAAACATGTCTCATCTCTAGCGAGCATAAACACCATAGGTGATTTCCCGTATGAGAGGGCCAATCTATATACTCTCTTATATACTTGTGATTCATCCTAAAATATATATATGCAAAAACACATATATTCGTGAATCAAATGATACACGATGTATAATCTTCATCATACATTATATAAAAAAAATGACATTATAATAAGTGAACATACACAGAGAAATGTTTATTAGTATATTTCAACATCTACATAGTCATAGTGACTTTACATGCCTAATGTATACATCTCTAGAAAATTTTGTCATTGGGTCTACTGTCATATCTCGCGTAGATATATATTTCATGTTCACTTCTCCTCGTTTAACTATATCTTTCACATAATTATACTTGGTATCTATGTGTTTTGTCTTACAATGAAATTTGGGGTCTTTAGTATAAGTGATTGTAGCTTGACTATCACAGCTGATGGTCACTAGATTAATTTCGCTTTTAATGACTCCCAAATGCACAAAGAATTGATGAAGCCACATAGCCTCTTGTACTGCAGTTGTGTATGCTATAAATTCAGCTTCCATTGTGGGTAATGCAATGTAAGATTGTTTCTTACTTTTCTATGATATTGCTCTATGGTTTAGTAAGAATACATATCCTGAGGTAGATTTCCTTTCATCTAAATCTCCTCCCTAGTCTATAACTGTATACCCTTCTATACGTAGATTATTGCCTTGATAACATAATGCATAATCCACAGTTTCCTTTAGATACCTCAATATTCTTTTTACTACTTTCCAATATGCTTGGCCTGGATTTGATTGATATCTGCTCACTATCCCAACAACGTAACAAATATCTAGTCTTGTACACATCATTGCATACATAAGACTTCCAACTGCACTAGAGTAGAGAACATTCTTCATTTGTTCCCGTTCTTATGGCGTTGAAGGGTAATTTCTCTTACTAAGGCCTTCATTTTTAGCAATATGATTATGAATTGGTTTGGAATCTTGCATACGGAATCGTTCAAGAATTCTTTGAATGTATATCGCTTGTTAAAGCGATAATAATCTCTTCAAATGGTCTCTTGAAATCTTGATTCCAAGAACGTATGCCGCTTCACCCATGTCGTTCATTTCAAATTCAGATGATAACCAATCGCTGATTTGCATACGAAACACACAGTCATTACAAGCAATCAATATATCATCTATGTATAAAGATAAAATCGCGAATTTATCTTTGAATCTCTTTATATACACATGTTGTGATCGCCATTGCCGTTAGCTCTTAACCTTGTTGAGTTTAGACAACTCCGAGGGCTTGGACTTTATGAGGGCTCGGGAAGTCATAAGGGTTGTTCCCATTCTGCTGTGCCCTGAGTGGGATGGTTTCAGGGCACGGGCACAGCAGAATGGGATCAACAAAGGCAGGTTATAAGATTTGTGATTAATAAATGTAATTAAGAGAATCTCGTGACTTTAATAAAGTTATACTTAAAGAAATTGATAGGGTACAATAGAGATAAAAGTGAAAAAAAAGAAAAGGTAGAAATGTGACGTGAGTCACATAAGATAATATCACTTCCTTTTCTCTTTATGCCTATGTGATTGTAATAGCCAATCATTTTATGACATTTTGGTTAGCATAACGTAATTAATAAATTAAAGAGTCTTTTAAAAAAGAAAAAGAAATATAAAGTGAAAGTGAACCTCTACTACCTTTAATGATAAGCATATTAAATTATAAAATGTTCAATGATTTGAAAATAGATATTTTATAATTTTATAATTCTATTAAAATTATAAAGAGTTCGATGTAAAATTTTTGAATATGACTTGGATCGTTGCGTCTATAGATGCGTACAGCTTTTATATCCCGTGAAATTTCAAAGTCTAACATAAAACAAAGTGAAACAAGTTTTTCAATATGATGTAAAATTTAATTCGATATGCAATATTCAGTGTTCCTTGAATTTTCTCTGCGTTTAGGTGTGCTGGGCTGGGCTTGGAAAATTATACAACAACAATGACGGTACGCTGAAATTTGGGGTTTAACAGTGACAGTCCGCTGAAACCTGAGTTCTGTTAAAACGCGGGGTCTGCGGAGTCTATTGTTACAGCTGTACTTCTAGAGATATTTCCGAAGACCAGAAAGTTATAGAAACAGGAATTTAAATAGTGGAGTAATTAGTTGAATGAAAATGCTTGCAGTAGCATAGAAACTCAAAGCCATCTCTGCGAAAATGGGATCATCATCTATATCCCCTTCAGTGTTTCCAACCTCCTTAACTCTGGCATCTACAACGTTGTTCCCCAAGAAAATTGGTACTCCAGCTTTCGTTGTCACTCGTTCT
>JAOQMR010000003.1:3657776-3672467 GCA_027563865.1 Erythroxylum pelleterianum
AGAAATAAAAAACACGAAGAACTGATCATTTCTTACACTATGCTAAACTGATGTAACAGTTCTGATAAAGATATTGACATCAGGTGGAAGAAAATAAGCTGCAACTGAAGATTACTATTATCAATTTTTATAGTGAGTATATAGGTTTATTACTTACCCGATATGAAGATCGGAGATGGCAGAGTTGGCTATTACAGTAAAAACTCAAGTTCAGGAGCTTCCTTATCCTGGAGATTGCAGAAAGTAGCCTGAAGAGCACGCACAGTTATGATAGAAGGAAACAATGCAGATTGCTCCTTTTAAGCAATGTGTTTCGGTCGGTTCACCCACGTGGCTGTTGGATTTACCTTGGATAAATTTCGGGCCGAGAGCAAGAGTCTCAGGCCCTTTCTTTTCGTTTCACTTTTCTGTTTACTGTTTTTTTTTTTTTACGTACAAGAGAAAAACAAAAACGAAACTAAATCAAAGATCTTGGAACACTTCCCCTTGTGCATCTCTACGCAGGAGCTCCTGAACCCCAAAAGAAGGCTCCCGTAGGATATGAAGGCTCGGGCGTAACACCCTTGCTAGCCGAGCAAGACTGTCCGCGCACTGGTTTCCTTCCCTGCAAACAATCTAAAGTTGAGTCGCCCACTCCCTGCGCAAAAGCCTGTGGATACCTGTCATCAAAAAGGAAACCTCAATCAATATCGATGGGGGGTCAGAGAGAATATTAATAACCTCGAGAGAATATTAATATAATTAAAAAAAATTCTTTATTAATAGAAAATTTTAAAGTTTAATTAAAAAATAATATTAAATAAAATTCATAATTAAAAAATAATATTAAATAAAATTTATTTATTTATTTTAGCTTATAAGAATTTATTAATTTAAAAAAAATCATTAATTAATTTTTAACAATAAGAGTTATTAAAGTATATCGAATCGAAAAGTTGAACTGCTACTCGAATCGGTTGTATTTTTTAATCATTAGTTTAAATTAATTCAGTAACAATTCTAATTTCAAAGTTAAGATAATTATAAATTTAAAAATAACTACTTAAAATTTTGATAATGATTTTAATATTGAACTAATGAAGATTTTATTTTGATATCATTTATAATACTCTAATTTCAACTACTTAATCATAACTCTTATTTAAAGTTAAGAGAACCACAAATTCGAAAATAAATAATTAAAAATTATTTTAATATAAAATTGTAATACTTAGTTATCAAATTTTGCAATAACAATAATTAATTTATATTTAGATTACGTTGTCATAATAATTTTCTTTATCTTAATTAGCAGGACGCTTCATGACTCAAACTCGTAACTTTTGGTCACAAATGAATAATATTATCAATTACTCCAAAGCACGCTTTTTTACGTAAAATGATACGTCTCTTTAAAAAAAATTGAAGTATAAGAGTTTGAAGAGTTTAGATTTTTAAATAATAACAAAAAATTATTATTTAATTGTAAATTATTAATCTATAAAATAATTTAACATTACTTTAAAATTATACTTTTATTTAAATTTTCACTTTTTTTCTGACAACATTTTGGATGTCTCTTAAAAGGACGAGGGACAAAACTGATGTGAGGGAATAGAAAGTAAAGGGAAGATCATAGAAGTTGGAGATTCCATGGCGGAGTGATGTTATGTTGCAACAGCAAATTAGCAGATGGTGGTCGTATTGTTGGATTCTGAAAAGAGGAAGACAAGGAACCAAATCCTCTGTACCTTTTTCCCAGTTACAACCCTGTGCCCAATAACCTCGTCCACAAGCCTTGCAATAAATAAATGGGATTTGTGGATGATAATGCTTGGCACAGGGTTGGAATTGGGAAAACGGTACAGAGGATTTGGAGCCGTCTCTTGTAAGATAAGTAGATTTTGCTGCTCTTTATCACCATATCTTCTACCTAACAGAGAAGGTGCACTTGCTTCCCCACTTTTATCGTGCTTGTATAGACTCTGGTTTTCAAAATCATTGCTAAGACTGCCTTAATCTGTGTTACGGTGAGTGGTCAACACTGTTTTGTAGTAAAATTATTGCTGAATTTAAGTGCTGAGAAACAAGAAAAGGAAAAGAAAATGTAAGCAAATAAGCATATATTCGTCTATAAGCATGAAACTCAATGTGTTCATTTATGGTTTTCCGATGTCCAGGGAAAGCGACGGATTAGATGGAAAATTCAGGAAAAGACCCTGCCCAAATACCTACAGAAGCAAACTCGTTACTTCAACATAAGCTGTTAAAGACTGTTTGGGAAATGTTGGAACGCGTGGAGCCTCCATTATCATTTAAGTGCTGCATTTACAGGGTTCCAAGAAGACTTCACAAAGAAAATGAAGAAGCTTACACTCCTCAGGTTATTTCAATAGGCCCTCTCCACTATGGTGAGAAGATGCTTCAGACAATGGAGAAGCACAAATTGAGGTATCTTGGGAAGTTCCTTGATCGAGCTAAGGTATCCTTAGCTAGCTTTATTCAGGCCATAGGACACAGAGAAGAAAGCATCAGGTGTTCCTACGCAGAGGCCATACCTTTATGCAGTGATGAATTCATTAAGATGGTACTGATGGACTCGAGCTTTATTATTGAAATGTTCCTGAGAAAATATTTTCCAAGCTTGCAAGATGAACATGATCATGTGCTATTTAAACCATGGCTTCAAGATGATATAGAGAAGGACCTGATATTGCTTGAGAATCAACTTCCATTATTTGTTCTCAAGGACTTATTCGAATTAGCTTTCGCCTCTTCCCTAAATGACTGGCCTCCCTTTCTCGAACTTACCTACTACTTCTTTAAATCCTACAACTATCAGGATAGACCTCCACAAGTGACCGCACAACATTTCACTGATATGATCAGAAATTTCTTCCTACCCTGGTCCCGAATGTCACCAACTAGTGCCAGCGACAAGTTTGTAGACATTCCCTCTGCAACAGAGCTGGATAGCAGAGGAGTGAAGTTCAAGGTTAGTTCAAGCAAATGCGCACTTGACCTGGAATTCAACAACGAAGTATTGGAGATTCCGCGCTTTGAGATCTATGACAGGACTGAATCTTTTCTCAGAAACCTGATGGCTTTTGAGCAATGTCAATATCCATACAACACATACGTTTGTGACTACATTTTCCTGATGGATTGCCTTATAAATACCAATAAAGATGTCGATTTACTTGTTCAGAAGAAAATTATAATCAATGGTCTTGGAGATAATGCTGCAGTGGCTACTCTGGTAAACAATCTTTGCAAGAACATAACACTACGCGAGGGGTCCTTCTTTTTCGCAAATGTGGCTCAAGAACTGAACTCTTACTATGAAATCCTATGGCATAGCTGGAATGCTACCTTTGTGCGCGATTATTTTGGCAACCCTTGGGTGGCTGCTTCTACAATTGCAGCAGTAGTGCTCCTTGTACTTACATTCATACAAACAATATGCAGTGTCATTTCTGCGTATCCTTAGCTTCAACGTTTGCATATACTTTGACAGTCTCTTTTTAACTAATATCGCATCAATCTGGTTCAGCAAATAGGTATACAGAAAAGGGTTTTATATTTTTCTTATAAGAAAGCAAAAGTAACAACAATCAACCATTGAGACTAGGGGGGAGGCGGGGACCAGATAGTGGACAGCAGGTTAGATTTAGATGAAATACCCATGACCAGTCCACTCAATCAGACGTCTCTCTTATCTCTAAGCCTACTGTCTCCAGTTTTAATCTCACCACTCTCGCTTATTCATTTGTCAACCACTTCTAATTCTTTCCCATTTTGAGAAATGGTTGTATTGCATATACTAATCCCCAAGTTATAAGTGTAATCATAGATAATAGTTAACACTACAACATTTAAGTTGGAAAGTCTTGATTCAACAATGATTATATGTAGCTTGAATTTGTGTAGCAAATTAAGCTTTTTGGAGATAAAACTATAATAAAGTATGTTAATTATATTACTAGAACAACAATGCAATATCAATTACTTGATGATAAATTGACAAATGGCAGCATAACATAAGCAACTTTCAGCCAATAAGATTGTAAGCTTTTTCTTTGTACGCTTTTTCTCCCTTGAGTCGTTTTCCATCATCCGTCTATTGTTTTTCAGTTCTACTATTGATCTGAAAGTGCTTAGCTTTGGTTTTCATTCTTTCTCTGCTTGTCCTAGTTCTTTTCCAGATACCTTTTCGTTGGTCTGGGTTTCTTGTCTTCCGCGGCCGTTTTCCTTATGGCGGACGATATCGTGTCCGGGTTAAATCATGACAATTTAGATGAAGAGGAAGTGGAAATTGCAGTTGATCCGACCATTCTTTCGTGCCCATACAGCTTAGTGGGGAAGGTTTTCTGGTAAGAGTTGCCTGTGAAATGCGTTAACAGAGGAAAAACAAATAGGCAGAAGTAAAAAATTGTTCATTCACTGCCAAGGTTGTTACACGATTGTCTTCTATATAGGGACAAGCTATAACAGAATTAAAAGTTGTCCTATGAGTTTGTGTCATCAGTTCGTACGGCTAGCTACATAATTATTCCTTCAGGAGAGCATCACCACGTCTGATGCCTGCATTCATCAACCTCGGATCACTGCTAACGGATATGTGGACCCTGTGACCTGTATTCTTCAAGCCCATTCCAGTCACGCTATAAGTCTCTCCTTTTTCAGCTCATTGACCTATATCAAATTGCCCTCTCTTTGACTAACTTTGTCCTCAAAGTTGAAGGTGGGAAACACTTGTTTAACCGCTTCAGTCATCTCCCAGGTTGCATCAGTTGCGTCTCTACCAGACCAGTGAATTAGCCACTCAGTACAAGCCTTATTTTGGCGTTTCCTGAACCTTGTCGCCAATATTGCTACGGGATAGCATTGGTCCTTACCCTTACCCATACGTGGAGGTAAGTCGGAGCTACCTTGATAGTCCCCATGAGCTCTTTTTAACAGCGACACATGGAACATGGGATGAATTTCAGCATTTCTAGGAAGCTTGAGGGTGTAAGCAACAGAGCCTACCTTATTAACAATTTGATAGGGACCATAGTCGATGGGGTTTAATTTGTGACCTACCCTCTTGACCATCGATTGTTGTCTATAAGGTTGTAACTTCAAGAACACCCATTCTCCAATGTCAAACACCCATTCTCCAATGTCAAAAGATCGTTCAGAACGCTTACCGTCTGCAATCTGTTTCATTCTATTATGAGCTCACTGCAGGTGGTGTTTTAAGAGCTTAATCATTTGCTCTCGGTCTTGTAATTCTTTATCGACAGCGGGCACCTTGGAGTCTCTAGCAACATATGGTAGATAAATGGGTGGTGGATAACCATATAGGAATTCAAAAGGAGTAGTTCGCGTGGCTGTATGGTAATTCGTGTTATACCACCATTCAGCCATGGATAGCCATCTGCTCCACGTTCCTGGCACTTCGCCAACCATGCATCGCAAATACCCTTCCAAACACCGGTTAACCACTTCCATTTGCCCATCACTTTGGGGGTGATAAGCCGTGGATATTTGCAAGGCGACTCCTTGTAATTTGAATAGTTCCTGCCAAAAATTACTCAGAAAGACTGCGTCCCTATCACTTACAATATTGTTAGGAAGACTGTAGAGCTTAAACACATAGTCCATGTAAGCTTGAGCAACCTTTGGGGTTGTCAGTGGTTGTGCCAAAGCTATAAAATGGGCGTACTTACTCAATCTGTCTACAACAACCATAACAACTTGTTTCCCATTAGATTGGGGAAGGCCCACTATGAAATCCATGCTCACATCCATAAAAAGGCCCTAAGGAATTGGCAGCGGTTGAAGCAGCCCTGGGGATGCCATTGTCTCATATTTGCATCTTTGACACACTCACAATTTCTGACGTAATTCTTCACGTCTTTTTGTAGCCCCTTCCAATAAAATAGAGTAGCAACCCGTTTGTAAGTCACATTGTGGCCTGAATGTCCCCCTGATGGATTGTCATGGAAAATTTGGAGAATCTGCTTCCTTACCTTGGGATCAGTCCCAACCACCAGCCTGCCCCTCTTCGTTAGTAGCTTATCATCCCACACAAAATTGGCCACTGCTTGTGGATTGAGTTTTAGTTGCTCAATTTAATTTTACAGCTGTTTATCCGATTTCCAGCTAGCCATCACCTGTTCTTGTAGAGCCGTGGAAGCTAAGGAGATGGTACACAATAAAACATCAGTCCCCTGCAGTCTCGATAAGGAATCAGCAGTCATATTCTCACGCCCCTTCTTTTAAACTATCTCATAGTCTAGTTCTAGCAACTTTGCTAGCCATGTGCATTGGCTTGGTGTAGTCACCTTCTGTTCTAGTAGAAATTTCAAGCTTTGATGGTCTGTCCTGATGATAAAATGCTTCATAACCAAGTAATGATACCACTTTTTAACTGCATACAACACCACATATAACTTCTTCTCATAGACGGACAGTAGTTGATGTCTAAGGCTAGACCCTTGTTGATATATGCAATAGGATGTCCCATTTGCATCAAGACAGCTCCAATTCCCGTTCCACATGCATCTGTCTCCACCACGAAGCTTTGTGTGAAATCGGGAAGAGCAAGTACTAGGGTAGTGATTAGTGCGACTTTAAGCATGTCAAAAGCTTCCTGAGCTTGTAGATTCCACCCAAATGCATCCTTTTTCAAGAGAGCAGTAAGAGGTTGGCTAAGCTGACCATAGTACTTGATGAAGCGCCTGTAGTAGCCCTTGAGTCCTAGAAATCCCCGCAACTGCTTCAGTGATTTAGGGACGGGCCAGTTCTTCACCGCCTCTATTTTTTTTGGATCGGTAGCTACTCCTTCTGAGCTAATAAAATGACCCAAATACTCCACCTTATCTATGGAAAAACAACACTTACTCCTCTTGGCATAAAGAGAGTTTTCCCTGAGCACCATAAGAGCAGCCTACAAGTGTTGCAAATGGTCTACCAAGGAATTGTTGTATACAAGTATATCATCCAAAAACACCAATATAAATTTACGTAAATAAGGTCTAAATATAGAGTTCATGAGGTTTTGAAAGGTGGAAGGGGCATTGGTGAGGCCGAAAGGCATTACTAAATATTCGTAATGACCCTCGTGAGTTTTAAAGGCTATTTTAGGAATGTCGGGTATGTGCATTCGGATTTGGTGATATCCTTCTCTCAAATCCATTTTGGAATAAACCATTGATCCCCTCAGTTCATCTAACAACTCTTTAACAATAGGAATAGGAAATTTATCTCTAATGGTGTGTTTGTTTAATTCCCTGTAGTCAACACAAAACCTCCAACTGTTGTCTTTCTTTTTGACAAGCACCACCGGCGAAGAGAAGGGACTAGTGCTAGGTTGGATAATACCTATATTGAGCATTTCTTACACCATACCTTCAATAACGTCTTTTTGTAAGCTAGGATACCGGTAACGCTTTATATTTGGTGGAACAGCTCCCTCATGTAGTTGAATCTTGTGATCTTATGGTCGAGGGGGAGGTAGGCATTCTAGAGTATTAAACACATCTTGAAATTGCGTTAATACGACTTGTAATTTTTCGAGAAATTCCTTCCCCCACTGGTTACTGGCACAGTGTGCCTGCTCACCCTTGGACTCCTCAGACCCCGTAACACTTGGGAACCCATCAGTGCACCCAATGGTAAGAGCACATAGCTGCACATCCACCACTTCTTTAGGCTAATTCAATAGCTTGACTAGTTCATCAGTGCCTAACATCTGCAGTTCAGGACTCCCACTGCCTAATAACATGACCTCCCTCGCCCCAAAGACAAAAGTCATCTTCAATGTCTGAAAATTCCACATAATGTTCCCTAAGGTAGCTAACCACTGAATCCCCAACACTACATCAAAACAGGCGAGCTGAAGGATAAGCATGCTGTCTTGGAAACATTCTCCTTGCAGTTTCCAAGTAAAACTTAGGCACACATAGCTACGACTTAGTCCCCTTCCATTTGCGGCCTTAATAGATATGGCAGCCACTGGTTGTAATTCTATACTCAATTTTCTCGTTGCTCTTTCACTCAAAAAGTTATAAGTACTCCCTGTGTTGATAAGTATGTACAGCTCCTTGGTATGAGCGCGACCCCAGACCTTCATGTTTTGATAATGGTTTGCCCCATTAAGTGCGTGGAGTGAGATCAAAGCTTCAGAATCCTCTGATACTTCTTCTCCTTCTAACACATAATCCTCTCCATCATCTCCACCTGCGTCAATGATAAATAGTTGACGTTTCTTGCACTCGTGAGTGGGACTGTAGGGCTCCTTTCACCAAAAACAGAGTCCCTTGGCATGCAACTCTTCTCTCTAGTTTAGGTCTATTTGAGATAGCCGTTGAAAGGGTCTATGGTTCTTATGTGGGTTTGGTGGGAAATTTGAGTTTGTTTTGTGGGTGTTGGTGAAAGAACTCATGGGTATGGTCCGGTTATATGGTTTGGAGGTGGGTACTGAGCTTGATTTGGATAATAAGGATGATGAGGGTCTGGGCAGGGTTGGTGCAATGTAATACTCCAATTCAGCTTAAGCAATAGCTTCAAGTAAGGTATGTGGGTTGGCTTTTTTCACAGAATGTTGTAAGCTTGGTTTTAGTCCACCGATAAAAAACTGCAAATTGGTTAAGGTACTCATAAAAGTCACCTTCTTGGGTCAGTTGTATAAATGTTTTGATCGGGTACTTATTTGCTCGGCTGCCAAAACGAGTAGACACATCTTGCACATACACCTCCCTGGCACAAACAGCATCCCTTGTCGTTCACGCATATAGTTCTGATGCCATTTAATGGTCGTACCATTCATATAAACAGCAGCAACCTTCACCTTCACTAACTCCTCTATTCCCGTCACTTCAAAATATTGTTTGGCACGAAATACCCAATCAAATACGTCATCTCCCTCTCCTGTGAAGTTGGGAAAATTCATCTTGGGTGGGTTGGGTAAGTGGTGTCTATAACTAGCATTAGACCCATTAACTCCAGATCCAGTATTGCTCAATCGGCCAGACCCATATTGTGGCACGACAAAACTAGGACACATCACCGGGGAAGAGAAAGCAATCGGGGAGCTTACAGCTGGTATAGTTGAGTTTGAGGGAATCACTGGTGCTGGCATCGGCAAAGTTCTAGGAGCACCTGTGGTTTGGAAGCTTGGGTGGGGTCTAATGAATATCGGTTCCCCCGGTAGCATGTGTGCTGGCCCAGTGGTTCACGATGGTTGGGCATCGTCAGAAAATCCCTTGGTTGAAGGTCCCAAGACTTCAGGCGCGAAAATAACTGATGGGATAGGTGTGAGGTGCTCTGAAATAGCTTAGCATGTGTCGCTGTATGATGGGTATTGGTTGGTGTAGCTGGGTCCGGTCCCACGCTGCAGGGAAAGTTTTTTAAAGTCACTCATAATGGTGTCCGTTGCTTGTTGTGTTTGCCGGCGAAAGTCGTTAAACGACTGTTGGAGTTTATCATGTTGTGCTTGGGTCTTTTCTTGGTGAGAGTTGAATTGCTCCCAGCGTGCGTCCCATTTATCTAATCGTGTCTGTGTTGCCTTGATGCTCTCTTCCAGCTTATGGAACCTTGTACCATCCGCCATCCGGCTAAGGACCCGCGGGCTCTGATACCAAAATGGTAAGAGTTGCCTGTGAAATACGTTAACAGAGGAAAAACAAATAGGCAGAAGTAAAAAATTGTTCATTCACTGCCAAGGTTGTTACACGATTATTTTCTATATAGGGACAAGCTGAAACAGAATTAAAAGTTGTTCTATGAGTTTGTGTCATCTGTTCCTATGGCTAGCTAACTAATTATTCCTTCGGGAGAGCATCACCACATCTGATGCCTGCATTCATCAACCTCGGATCACTGCTAACGGATATGTGGACCCTGTGACCTGTATTCTTCAAGCCCATTCCAGTCACGCTATAAGTCTCTCCTTTTTCAGCTCATTGACCTGTATCATTTTCACTTCGAAGAACTTTCACAAAGGGAATGCAGGAGACGTTTGTGTCTTCGTTGAATCGGAAAGAGGATGCGGCTGAGAAATGTTTTTTTTCACTTCGAAGAACTTTCACAAAGGGAATGCAGGAGACGTTTGTGTCTTCATTGAACCGGAAAGGGGATGCGGCTGAGAAATGTGTTTTTTTAATAAAAAGGAATAATTATATTTTTAAAAAATAAAAAGGAATAATTATATATTTGCAAGATGAACATGATCATGTGCTATTTAAACCATACATATCCAACACAAAAACACAATTCACCATGTTCCGAATGCAAAGACAAACAAAAACTTATACACCATAAGCAAAACACAAAATCCATATAAACTCCAAAACATTGCACAAAAAATATAACACAACACAGGACACAATGCTTCTTCGACGGTGATAACTAAAATGGAGGAAACGACCACAACAAAGGAGAGTTCGATGGTGAACCAAGAGGAAATACGAAGAGAGCTTCATTTTGGTATTAATAACCTAGTAAAAAAAGAAGTCGTTTTTTAATAATTTGAAAGAAATATACCATTTGGTGACAATTCAGAAAATTGTCGCCAAATGGTGGCCCATTACCATTTGACTTGACTTTTGGCAACAAAATTATATATAATATATAAATTTTATATAACAGTATCAAATCTATATATAATAAATAGAGAATTATGATTAAATAGAACAATATATTACATAAGTAAGATATGAGAAAATTTATCTATTATCTATGCATGCATAAATCATTATACTAGTTACAATTATTATCTATACATTCATATAACATTATATTAATGTCCATATATATTTATATTTATTGCAATATAATTAAAAAAATGCAATATAGTAAAAATGAAAATGAAAATGAAATATTAATATCATATTCTTAAAAATCAAATTTAATATTATTGACAATGATTGTAAGTCTAACAATAAATTTAGTTAACAACAATGTTATTTCAAAAATTTAGAAAAATAAAAACAAAAAATTAAAATTTATTAATATCTTTTAAAATATATAATTTGACAATTTCACATATATTTATATTTATTGCAATATAATTAAAAATAAACGCAATATAGTAAAAATGGAAATTAATATTAAATATTAATATCATATTTTTAAAAATTAAATTTAATATTATTGACAGCGATTGTAAGTCAAAAAATAAATTTAGTTAACAACAATATCATTTCAAAAATTTATAAAACTAAAAACATAAGATTAAATTTTATTAATCTCTTTTAAAATATATGATTTGATAATTTTATGTGGTGTTAGAAAACTCTATTTATGATATATATAAATTTTATAGTATTTTATAGAAATGATATATTACAAAAATTTTGGTAAATATAAAAATCAATAAATATGAAAAGAATTGATGACGATATTTAAAATTAGTCTCCAAATATGTCCTTTTAGCAACGATTTCTCGAGATTGTCGCTAATATGCAGTTTACATTGACAACAATTATAAAAAATCATCGCCAATGGTTTAAAATTTTGTGACGATTACTGTCAATCATTATCAATTGTTTTAAATTTGGCGACTTTTTCAAAAATCTTCGCCAATAGTTTTAAAAACAAATGATTTCGTTTTCGCTTCATTTTAAATGAGAAAACGCAGTTTCCCCCTCCCCTTTCGTTTTTGTCTTCTTCGTTTATTCCTTTGGTTTTCTTCTTCCATTGTCTGTTTCTTGAGCCCCCGGTTAATCGTCCGTTGAGGATAGTCGTCAATGCTTTCCAATTGGGTTCTTTTTTCTGCTTTCATTGTTGTTGTTAAATGTTTTTTTATGTGTCAGTTTTTTTGATGTGATTTGGGTTGTCTGTGTATATTTCTACTGTTGATGGTTCATTGTGCATTTGAATGTGTTCATGTTGGTGAATAATGGAAAGAGATAGCAAATTTGCTATTAGTTACGGATGAATTTTTTAAGCCTAT
Organism: Erythroxylum pelleterianum; assembly: GCA_027563865.1. Classification (NCBI taxonomy): domain Eukaryota; kingdom Viridiplantae; phylum Streptophyta; class Magnoliopsida; order Malpighiales; family Erythroxylaceae; genus Erythroxylum; species Erythroxylum pelleterianum. The sequence goes on from JAOQMR010000003.1 coordinate 3,669,700, forward strand.
GAAGTGTTTGATGAAAATTTTATTAGGGATGATTTTGTTAATGTCAAGGTTGATGGGTTAATAAGATTGCATAATAACTACCATATGCCAGTAATTTATAGAATTAATATTTGGGAAGTCCTAATTAACTTTAATCTAGTTGGATGCATAGGTTTCTCAAAAAATGTTGATAGTGTGTTTGGGATTTTGAAAGTTGAAGTTATTTACTTACGAGTTAAGCATTTTTATTAACTCCAAAGACAATGTTTAATGGAGGATATAACTTTAATTACATGAACTGCTTTTTTTATATTTGGCACACCTTTCATGATCATCAATGAATTGCTTTATTATACCTATACCTCATCGAAAAAAGAGGTGGAGGTATAACGCAAGATTGTAAGTTGCAACAAATATCAAGTTATTTGTTGACACGACCCGCCCTTTTTGGGCCGTGTTGGCACTAAGGAATGGGTAGACTTAATGTCACCAAAACCCGTAGTAAGCCTAACTTTTCTATATTCTACTAAAAATTCGGCATGACTCATTCATTTGTCTGATTAATCCTTATACCTGCTTAATAGGTTGTAAGAAGCAAGGATCCAAATCTACAATTCTCACATACAACATCTACTTATCATCAACATCAACCAACATCGTTCTCAACAACATAACATATTCATACATATACCATGTACATATGATTATGACATACCCATGGAGCAGCTATAAACATCTGCACTAAACATCATGCCAAAAACATTACTTGTCTGCTTATCCAAGTGAGTCTCAAAAGACTTGGATTTCTCTCTTGACCGATCTGCTAATCTCTTGAAATGGTGATAGCGAGGTGTGAGTCTACAATGCGACTCAGTGAGTTATAAACATACTACCATGCTTGTGAGGCTAGATAATACAAGGCTAGCTTCACAGGAATGGTCTGTAGCATTCTAAGCAACAATGTATGATATCAATGAATACACACGTAGTAATCTCAAATGCGGCAATAACATGAGTATCAATGATAAAGCTCAATATGAATTGTTCAAAGAAAACATGAATCTGGTTTCTGAATTCTTTTCTGGGTTCTGGATTCTGGGTTCTTTTCTAAATTTCTGGTTTCTTTCTGGATTCTGGGTTCTTTTCTAAATTTCTGGTTTCTTTCTAGATTCTGGGTTCTTTTCTGAATTTTTGATTCTTTCTGAATTCTTAAGAAGAGACAGAGGCATGCTAGTACGACATATCTCTCCTTTTCTGATTCTAGACAAGGTTGGCCTAACCTTGCCCCTGGAGGCCTGCCCTCTCCAGGTAGGACCCAGATCTAACCCATCATCGGTTGGTTATATATGTGCACATAGTCTGATAATTTACCCTATCAGCTGGGTATTCTATGAACTCATCAATCATGGCTAACAAGAAATACGATTCATTAAAGAATCGCAATTCAATAGGTTCAACACAATAAGGAAAACAGAGGATGCAAAGAATATGAAATCATCTAGTCAATCTGGCATACAACATGTTAGACTCAATTACATGGAGTCATATGTCAAATAGGTCATATGAATTCAAGAACAATTCAATAAGCCGCAAGATAAAAGAAGAGGATTACTACACAAGTATAGTAGCATGATTATACTCACCTCGACTATCTCAATGGTTCTGATTTCTTTCTACCTTTCTTGAACTTGAGAGGTACTAGGTACAACTTCTAGTTCTATTCCTTGTCTACTTTCACAAGCTATTGGGTAACATGCATGAAAATTTCGTATACCCACATTAGACATTGCCACACAAACCTCATTTCTTAACACATAACATTACAAATTCTATTTTATTCTTTAACCAACAGCATAGGTCTCATTCATGAAGGCATAACTTCTTATACATAGTTCCAATGTTTTTCAAACTTTCCAGACCTCTAGGTAACACATAAATTCACATTTTTTCTTTTATGAGCATGTTCTAATTCAGTCATTAAGAAGATCCAAATCTCCCATTTACAATAAGCCTTAACATGTAGTCATGAGTTGGACCTTTCCCAACTCAAAACCTTATAACTCATTCATTTCTCATCAAATTAAGGTTATTCAAGATTACATTTTCAATAAACTCATATGGCTATCACATATCCAAAGATGGCTAAAAAATAATGTAAATTAGATTTATTGTGATTTTTAAAAGCCTGACCTGTTTCTGTTCTCTTCTGTGTCACTAAGATTAGTAACACCCTTCATTTATTCAGCCATATCTAACCGAATACTCATCGAATTCAAATTCCCTTTCTATTGCACTTAGATGACACATTTTTGAGCATTTCGTAAGAAGAATACATCATCCAATTCTAACTCTAAGGTCTTCAAACAGTTAACTTTCATTTCTCGTTTCAATCTCGCTGGTATTCTGAACCAGTACCAATTCGGGGCCTCTTACACTTATTTGGCTCACCTTAAAATCGTGGAAACATTCTTGGAGATAGTAGACAGCTAGATCTACAACTTCTATGTTTTGAGTTTCTCCAGATTCATACGTTAAACAGCTCCAAAAAAATGAACAAAGAGAGTTATAAATCTGTCTCCATGACAGCTTAACCTTCAAAACCTTATGTTAGAACCTGTTTCCGGATATCCAACCTCTTAATCCGTAACTCCAAACTGGAACCCGAATCTGCGATGAAAACCTTGACTAATCCGAAAATCCCGATATTTTTTTAACTTAAGTCCATTTTCATACTAATCTGTTCTCATGCTCCTTATTCAAGCTCAGTCAAATTAACATCCATTAAGAAG
>JAOQMR010000003.1:3734550-3752039 GCA_027563865.1 Erythroxylum pelleterianum
TAGCACGGTGGATTTGCCCCGTGTAGGTTCAGAGTGAGGAGATTAAAGACTGGGACGAGTCAACCGCAATGGCCAAATGAGTCTGTTTTTGTATTGTTGAACATGTTTTTCGTTAACACTTTTGGGCCTGTATTAACTTTAAATTTCTATTTCTGACAGTATGATGTGATGTATTGTAAGCACTGTTTGAGATTTTGTGTGTGAACTAGTCTGGTTTGATTGTACTGTCTTGGGTGGCATCCACATATCCTCCCAGGAGTATTTGGGTGTTACACGGAGGCAGATGCACGCGCCTACACGCGCCACCTGTGCGTGTGGGCGACCGCCTGGCGAGTTGGACTTCATCTTCTCTGCCCGCCAGCCTGGTATCCGGGTCGCCCAACCCGGTTCGCGACCCAGTTTGGAAAACCGTTCATATCTCCTTCGTTTTTGATCCGTTTTTAACGAAATTTGTGTCAATAGATTCAGAATTTTACGATCTATGAAAGCCCTCTATCAATTTCATGAAAAAAGCTACTAGAAGAGAGTCGAAAAAATCAATGTATACGGTTTTGCTTTTCGAGAAAAAGAAATGATTTTCATGGCTTGTTTTCGAGTTCTGGGGTTTGAAGGAACAAACATAAAAGTCAACACCAAACCGAAACAGATCAATAACCATAAAAAATCGATTTCACATAAACGATTAACAAATCTGAAACAAAACCTCAAATTCCATACAATATTATCTCGAAAATTATACAAAATTCAGCAGTCACAATTAGGGTTATCCTGGCTCTGATACCAATTGAAAGAAGTTTTAACACGAAATTGCCAGGTTAATTGCACAATTAATCAACACAGGTAATTAACCCTAGAATTGCTAGTAAATCCTCTGCGTCTCGATCACGTCGTTTCACATAACATTACAATGGATTCAATGTTTCCCCAATTTCCAGGTATTTATTTATCCAATTATTGAATATAGTATGTTGCAATTCTAGGGTTAATTACCTGTGTTGATTAATTGTGCAATTAATCTGGCAATTTCGTGTTAAAACTTCTTTTAAGGGAATCTACCTCCTTTTTAGTCTCCAATGTCTTTATGCCCTTTTTAGCCTCTTCAATACCCCTTTATACTTAAAAAGGTTGCGTAACAATATACGGTCAACTATATGGCCGCGTAAGTGACTGTTTATATTAATTTTGCCAAAAATTGTGAACATACACATTTATAGCATAACTCATTTACACAATCATGTAAGTCCCTACATGGTCGTATAAGTTGCATGGATGCTTGAAACTTCATCTTCGTGCTCTTACATGCTTCCAATGACTCACACAGTTCCATACACATCCGTGTATGTTATATACATAGGTGTGTTCACCTCTACATGGGCTTGTAAGTTGCATTAACTCTATTTCTTGCATTCCTTGTCTCGTTTTCATCCTAACTCATCTCCTTTTTGCTTCCATTAAGGTAAATAAGATCGAACATCATTAAAATGGTAATAAGGATAAGTTTTCAACTCATTTTGGTTCTTATTCCTCCAACTTGTACCTAAAACAAAATATGAATTATAATAAATACCTTAAGCACAACGTAACTTTAATTACTAAGCATTAGGGAATAATTAATCAATAATCAAGCACTTAGTAATAGGTCTAAGAAAATTTTTTTATATTCCTTCAGGAGGCTTCTATAGTACTTCTTTTCTTTTTTAAACAAACTCACATTTATATAGATTACACAAGACTTATTACTATTATTAAAGTTGATTTCTTTTAATTTATCAATAGTTATTTGATTTCCTTTTTCTAAAGCATGAGGAGCACCCTCAACATTTTCTTCTTCATGAAAACCATTATTACTAGAATATTCAATGGTTATATGGTTTCAAGTCACAACTTACTGTAAGAATCTTATGATAAAGTTGATGGATTTTTAAGAATAATTGCATGGCCCTTCCCTTTTAATGTTATTTTCTTCTTCATTTCCCATTTGAGTCGACATTTTATATGGTATGACACTTTACTTTATACCAATTTTAATGAAGATTCAATCTTAACCACTTTCATTCATTTTCGTCTAATCCTTCTTGACTCCAAGTCTTATACAAATTGTAGTACATTTTACTTTTACTTTTTAGTTAAAAGTACAACTCATTTCCTCTCTTTGTTTTTCTCTAACTTAATTAAACATAAAGCTTCATATAGGTGGTCTTCCTAGACGATCAAAGGCATATAATCTTATAGCTTTCTTTTAATTACTTGTATTCTCTTCTTTGGAAAACATATGGAAACTCAAATTATTATACATCTTTAGGTATAACAGATTTTTCACATCATATTTTGGGGCTAATTTTGAAGATTTGGTCTTCTTCCATAATTTTTCTTAATTTGTAAGAGCCTTTCTTGTATTCATTATCAAAATCAATAGCTAATTCAGTGATGAAGTTCTTATCAAACCTAATCTTAACTATAATTCGATATACATTCAAAACAAACCACCCAAACACATGCTTGGTAGATAAGCTCTTTCTTTATCTTGAGGATTTGTTAATTTGTTGTTTCCATATCGGTGATTGGAACTTTAGTTGTTATAGTGTTGTCTTTTTAAACAAATGCCTTTTAACTTCAACTCCTTTTATACGAGTAAACCAAAATGTGAGTTTTGGTTTACGCTCTTGGCTAATATTAATCTCTCTTTTCTTATACTTTACTCTCCTTACACACTTTGAGTCTAGTAAAGGACATTCAATGATGGTCTTCCATTTGTCCTTTTGTTTAACAACTTATCTTTCCTTTATTGTAGTTGCTTCAAGGTAAATCTTGTATCAAAAAATTAAGATTTAGTTATAATGAAGGGGTTACTGATTGCATAAATGTGCACCATCATTGTAATACTTAAAGCAACAATAAATCATTTAAAATGTATACGTAAATGTTTTAGGAGAATATGTTGTAAGTTTTTCTAGCATCTATTGCAAGCAATAGTGTTTTAGATCATATAATCTCCAGTAAGAAGGTCGAGCTTGATTATTCTGATGGCGCTTTGCCCTCTTAGTTGAAACTTTAGATCATCAATTAGTTGAACATAAATTCACTCATAGGGACAATTAAGTCTTTCATAATTCTTAGTGGTAATATGTTTATTGCAAATATATCATAAAAATGATGCAATTGACTTTTTCCTCGTAAGTTATTCATCAAACAAAGAGCATATAGTTTTATACCTTGAACCCTAATAGGAAATCCTTATTAGAGAAGTAAAGTCCTTGGCAATAATCTTTATTATTCCTTTATGTCCATAAGTGTTTCTTCATGTATTATTACATTGGTTTTATTATTTTGTCCACCTTTATCATTTGTGTGATAACACAAGGCAATATGACATTTTTGGATAATTTATTTCCTTAATATAAACTCATTAAAAGTAACATGACTTCTAGTCAATTGCCTACATTACTCTTCAGAATTTGATGTTAAACTTCTTTTTATCGCTCTAGACTCCTTCTCGGTCTTCTTTACTAGACTCGCTATGATTTGAATGTGAAAGGCATATGACTTGAATTTTGGTATTAATGGGCTATAGTTAGTAAATTGGAATTAATTGATACCATTAGAGGATTAAAGTAATTAAATGTATATTTGGACTAGGAAAAGTATCAAGTGCCAAGTGAAGTTGGTACATGAAAATTAGTATGACTACACCTATACTTTAAATGACATTTGGCACCATTGGATGATTGAAATATTACATTATATATAAATTTTCCATATCTTACTTATGTAACATTTTATATATATATATATATAAATCTAAAAATTATGTACTGTAAAATATAAATCAAATATTATATATAATTATGTTAGGCAAAGGTGACAACGAATATGACAATGTCTTCCAATTTGGCAACAATTTTTTTGTTACTAACAAAATTGTACTATATTTCTTCCGACAAAATCGAAAACGACATGTTTACGTTAACAAGAAATAACATCATTTTATATTAGGTTATTAATATGAAAACAAACCTCTCTTTATTTTCGGGTTAGCTGTCAACATTCCTCTACATTCACGATCCAATAACTATTGTCCTCTCTCTTGTGCTTGTCTCATATGTTGTGGTTGTCACCGTTGAAGAAACATCCTTAACAGTGTTGGTATTATTCTTCTTTTCTATTTCAAAGCCTCCTTGTGCTCTATTTCACTTATACTTTTAGGTGTTTATTGTGAGTTCTTTTTTCTGCATATGGTGTATGGGTTATGTTTATGATTGTGTTTGTGTTTCCAAGATGATTTATTATCTTCCTTTGTTGGTTATATATGGGTAGATTTTTTTTACCACCTTTAACGCTTCTTTCAGGAATGCCTGCTAACTATTTGATGAAACATTTGAAAAAGTATTTAACTCTTTTTGTAATAATAGTAATATAACCCTAAAAAGATAATGCTATATTTCTTTACATCAAGAACATGGTCATGTGTAATATACTTTAAATTCTAAAATTTTCATATGATATGAAGGGTAAATGGATTACTTTTATTTTAATAAGGGTACTTTCATCTCATTAGGTAGATTGAAGATGTATAAGTACTAAACTATATTACTTTCACTTATCATCAAAAATTTAATTGAACACAATGAATTTGATTCTAAATTCACTTTTGCATAATATAACTCTTAACATAATTCATCGAGGAATGTTAATGTGGCGACTAGTTTCTTACGGTGAAAATTTATTCCGTTGTGAGGAATGTGGCAAAATTGTCCCTACTAAAGAAAAAAAACATTGTAGAACAAATCCCATCTTCAAATATTATAACCGTTTGCCTTCTATAGTCGATCTTCTTCTTCCAGGATTTTAGTATCATTCGAACTACAACACTTTCCTTATTATCTAGATCCAATTTCCTATTATGAAGCTATTATATATATGAATAGATGATTGTATATACTATATATTATGTTAAGCTTTCTTGAATCTTCAAGAGAACATAGATGAAAATAGAGTCAGGGGCTATGTCACAATGATCCGTAAAAGATTAAGGAAATCAGTTGTTTTGGAAAATTCGTCGATTCCAATGACTATATATATCAATTAGGTATGCATGTGTTCCAATTTGGGTTCATTATATGGTTTCACTAAACTAGCAATATAAGTTCTATACTGATTGTGTTTTAGGTGAAACGCATCATACTGGCAGTTCATCTGATCAAGTTGTCTTCCATACTAACTTTGGGGACTCATTCACTATATTCTCTAGAAGTTTAGCTATAGCAAAGAAGCTGTTGAAAGATGGTGTCAACAACCCTACATCTTGGGGAAGATCTTTCACTATTTTAATTGGTGCCTTCGAACGTGAAAGGACTCTTTTTGGGAATCCAGACATAGGAAACTCATTTACCTTTACCGACTCTCGTGTTACTTGGAATAAAAAAATTTATTTGAAGTCTTTATCGATGGAATCAGCTTGAAACTTTATTTATTATTTTGTCTGTAAGAATTTTTAAAACAATCTAAAGTTGCATACTATTGTTGTTGTTCTATGTCTGTAAGAATTATTAAACTTCTAATTAAAATCTTGTATTACTTATCATATATCATTATATTATATTGCTACAATTTCCAAAATTTTTATAAATAATTATTTTACTGTTACTAAATATGAATGATTAAGAATAGTTGTTAACTTAAATTTATGATATTTTTATCCTATTAAATTTAAAATTTTTGGTTCACAAATATTTTAATTTCCTAAGTATATTTACTTTTCATATTTTAAATAACCTACCATGTGTTTTTCAACAATATGTTTTAAACATTGAAAACAACTTGACAACAAAAGATATCTTAACTAGGATTATAAAAATATGTCAATTATAATTAACCTTAACTACAACTATTAAATACACTTAGCATTAAGAAACTATCTTCCAAATATTATTAATTTTAACAATAATATCACATACAAAAATTTATCAAAATTCCTCTAAAAATTTATGGAAAATATTTAACACTCACTTTTTGCGACATAATATAATCGACGCAAAATGCTAGCACAATTGACATATTGATGACGAACAACATAAATCATTGCAAAAAGTATACATTTTGCGACGGTTTTCTGTTATCGGCGCTCAATATTATGTTTGTACGACCTTTGTGCGATGATTACGCCAATAGTTACAAAAGAGGTCATTATTGACGATGCAACATATATTTCAATCGCTATTTGTTCGAACCATTTGCGAGACTTCACCATAATGGATGCCAAGTACATTGATTTCTCCGACATCTTGCGATGATACCCTTGTTAGTCCCAAAATGCTTTCATTTTGGCGACAAAACTCTTTAAACGTCGTTAAAACTTGTTAATATTGTGACGATAGTCAGTAATCGTCGTAAAATATGTTCCCTTTACCGACATTTCAATTAAACATCGTTAAAACTTGTTATTGCAACAATAGTTAGTAATTGTCGTAAAATATGTTCCCTTTATCGACATTTCAGTAAAACATTGTAAAATCATTTACTTATAGCAACGAAGGTGTAAATCGTCACTAAAAGGTTACTTTTAGCGACGATTTCGAAATTGTCTCCAATTAAAACATAGTCAATAGATGGATCTCTTGTAGTGTTAGTTACCAATTATATTATGTGATGATTTTTAATTGAATAAAGTCAAAAATGATAAATAATAATTTTTATTTCTACTGTGTAACTATCAAATAATTATGTAAAGTAAGCAACTAAAAGCAATAATTAATAGTTACTGATCAGAAGTCGCGGTGCTAAGAAGCATAAGTATTCTTTTTTACATTTCCAAGCTGCTCAACAAGGGGGACCCCACTGTAAAATTCAGCCATTGGCTTCATGCAAGAGTATACAAACTAAATAGTAACTAAATTTAACTTCTTCGATATATGCGTAGCCCAGCGTCACATCTTTATCAGCACACTACTCACCAAGAAAAGAAACTTAACAGCATATACATCGTGACTGTTGAGAACGTGAGTATCTCACGTTGAAAAAAAAGGAGAAAAAAGAAGGGTTAATATATAACTTTGGTGAATTATTCCACTTATTATCAATTAATTTTAGGATAAAATTTTATTTAGACTTATGTATAGTATTTTTTTTTCTCGTATGGATTTATAGATCTATTGCAAATCTAACATAGTATCAGAGCTAATGAAGATCTTGACTTACTATTTGCCCCAAAAAAGACCCATCATTTAAGCAATTGGAGAAAGATTTAAAGTTTGCATGAAGCAAGTAACCTAACATTATTGGTTGTCTCAAGAGGGAACCTATTTGACCTCAATTAGAAGTTCACCTGTGATGAGTATTGTTTACTTACTTCTCTAATTTGCGCAAGTTAAAAAGAGACTCATATACAAGAAAAGTGTTAAAAATACCCACATATGAGTATCCTCTGATAAAAATAAAAGAGACAAAAGATTAATATATAAGTTTAATATGCTACTCTACCTATTGTCAATTAATTATAGATAAAATCTCAGTTAAGGTATGTGTTGATCTAAATTTCATCTTCAGGGACGGAGCCATGTTATAGGAGAGGGGGGCCAATATTTTTTTTAAAAAAATTACTTATATAATAAAATTTTTAAAATTACAAATATAAGTGCCCCCTTTAAAAAAAATCTTATCTTCTCTTCTCTTCAACTCTGCACGCACAACCCTTCTTCGTTATTGATGTTGGCCCCCGGCCCCCCTTACCCTGCGTTTGGTTAGCGTCTCCAATAGCTGGAGACGGAACAGAACAGAACGGAACGGAAACTGGGGACAGAGAGCTGTTTGGTTTATGGTGGACAGAACAAAGAATCTTGTCTCCGTCTTCAGGACAGATGTGTTTGGTTGTAGGGGATAGAGACAAAAAATAGTACAAATGATGAATATGCCCATAGTATTTAATATGATTAGGAAGATATAATTCAATGATATTTTTGTTAGAGTTGAGTCTGACTCCGTCCCGTTCATCTTCGTATGCATGTAGCCCGTTGCAAATCTAACATTGATTCTTTCATGCGAGAGCAATCTGACGTGAATATTCTCTAGAGTATTTACGGTAGGAGAAACAACACTTACCGAAAACTCGAGCAAACGATAGCCGATAGGTATTGTTGTCAAAAGTACAGGAGCAATAGCATCCACTGGTCCTTAGGAAACGCCTGGGCATAAGCCCGTCTTGTAAGGCCTACGTTTGGGCCTAGTCGGAATTACAAATAATAAGACATTTGTATAGCAATTAACATCTAGTTATTCATATTTATCTTATCTTGTTGTATTAATTCGCTTAGTTATTTGCTTTTAAAGTAAGATTTTTCCTTGAAAATACAGTATTTATTTACATTGTTGTATTATCAGAAAATCTTTATCCTACCAAGGAAATTATTATATCATATTCTTATTAAATGAAGCCAATTAACAGTCATTAAGTTTATTTACCCAAACAAAAATTAAGTCATCAAGGTTGATATAGCTGCTTCTATCATAAGGTGAGTCGATTTGACAAGAAATATTTTTAAAGAAGTAAAATTAATTACATTAAAGCATCATAACTAGTTCAAAGCAACTAGAATGAAAATTAGCACAGGAGAAAACAATAGCGACTAATGAATTACACGAAAGTAAGGGCACAGCTACCACACTCCGGAATGTTTAGTAAATTACGAGTATTGAATTACAATCAGTTATTCCATTTAAAGATAGAGCAGAGTTCATTTTCAGATCTATGTTCTTCACCAAAATTCATTGCCTTAATCACGGAGTAGTTGAAGCTAAGAAATTTAAGAGAGATAGAGATCGTTGTTAGAAAAGGTTGTTTGATTTCGTTCCTTCTGGATACTATATACATCATAGTTGATCACAAACTTGAAAATAGCCATATCTCCTTCATAAGTGAATTTTACATCTTATGCCCAATTAATAAAAGAAGACTCGCTACTAGAAAATAACACATTACCTGCAGAAATTATTGACAAAAATCGATTTTCCATTGGTATATTTGTCTGAAAAAAATGTTTTTGCGATCGAAAAAATATCCATCGGTAAACGTGGAGTAAAAATATCCCAGCAAGTTTCTCGACGAAATATAGCAAGGAAACACGTGTCTATTGTAAAAGTAGGCGGCAATGACTGATAGAAAAAAAGAGTATCTTGAATTCCGACGGAACCACATTTCTATCGATAACTGTCGAATTATTCATAAATTAAAACGACGTGGTTTTAATCTAAACGATGTCGTTTAAATTCAAAAACCTTAACTACCTTTGGTAGTTATTTAAAGTATAATAACCATAATACCCCTCATGGGTGTATGTGATTCATTATCTCCCACTCCATATGATGAGTTTTAATCTAATTAAAACAAAAAAAAACTTTACAGTGCTCATACTTGTTCAATAACCGGTGTGACCAGCATACGACGAAAGTACATTGCCATATATCTGTTAGGAGTATATGATATCTCAATTAACAAATTGATCTTCGGACTTATATGTACTTGAGTAGACATTGTATCCTATACCCTAGGTCATATTTCACGTTTGCACTTTTCTTTTGATCTCATTTCGTTTCTTGTGTCATGACTATATTCAAGTTCTCTACTAAAGAGACGACAACTATCTATGAATACTTTTCATGCGAGTCAATAATCTAAAATAAATGACCTTTCTTTGTTCTCTTTCAAATTAAATTTAATTTAATTTGCTTTATTCCTAGAATTATTTCATAGGATCGCATCTTGTATGATCTTTTGGTAATAACCTAAAGTAGCAAACCTTAAATTAAACTCTCAAGAATGAAATAAGAGTCATAAGGGTATATGATGAGGTTCTTCTCAACCTCAAGGGTCTCACACAATGTAAGATAAGATCTGGAGAGTTGGATCCCGTTTCCGGAATCTAATTTTTGACAAAATACCATCATACTTGAGCGTGGTTCCTTGTAATCTCTTTAACTAACAACGATTCATCATCTTGCTCTGATACCCAACTGTTGGACACCGCTTGTTTCTGGAATCCAACTTTGCTCTGATACCAACTATGTTGGATCCCGCTTGCTTCCGGAATCCAACTCTTGCGAAAACATGAAACGTGATCTTCTTCATTACTCCTTAGTATTTTTTTTCAGTACTCTATGGAATCATGAAACCTGTACATATTATCTTGTAGGGTTAATTCATTTAACCCTTATAAAGCATAAACGGGTTTCCTTGTTAGGATTACTTCAAAGTACCCTCATTAGCCATCATCGGTTCACATTGTTCACATAACATCTTAAGCCACAAAGGACGAGCCACACAACGGACTCACAAAAATCACAATTGACTTCTTCCAAATGGTAGCTCTTAGTCTCTAGTTCATTTAGAAACAAGATCTGACTCAATCGGAGCCCTACAGCTCAAGATATGCTTAAAAATTCCAAATATGTTCATAGTCCAATTATGCTCTCCCAAGTGACCCCTTACTTTCAATCACTCAAGCTGAAATTCGAAACTAATGGATATAAATTTTTATGGAAAGGTAGGGCAATGTGTTAGAAATCTAACGCCTCAAGAATCACCTCAATCGGAGGTCGGACGAAGGAGTTATGGCCCAATGAATCCAACATGTTCATATCCTGATTCCTATTGAACATACTTTGGCACAAACGTCATAACCCTCATTATAGATGTCGGATTGACTTCATTTTTAGACGGTTAGAAATTAGATATCTAGGGCTACAAGTTTCATGAAGACCAAAATTTGAAATTCTGTTGTTAAGAGGGTCAAAATACATGGATCGTGTGAAATCACACAGTCAAGCCGTGTAACCTTCGGGTGAAATTGTGTCCCTGCGCCTAGAAAAATACGGCCTGTGTGAATTTACACTGGCAGACCGTGTAACGTTCGGGTGACATGAATATTTCACTCTCCAAGACCCCTCCATAGAGTCCTAAACCTATCCTAACATCCCCTTTCCTCATACTCTTCTCCAACACCACAAAAACAACTTCAAATCCATTAAACAACATCAAGCATCATTGAATCTCAACTCCAAAGGATTCATCACACACATTCTTCCCAATTTCAATATGTTCTTCTAACACTAGCAACAATTTGAAATCTTAACCAAGGATAAGCACATACATCATTCTCAAACTTTAAAGAAACATAATCATACCAGAAGAACTTCTCAATTCTCATTCTCATTTGAAAACAAAAGCAATGTTTGAACATAACCATTCAACTATCAATTGGAATTCTTCAACTCTCAACCTCAATTCATATGACTTCTTATATTCAATAACATCTTATCATTCACCAAAATCCTCTCTTTCTTTTCCATAATATTTCACTGATATGTATATACATATATACATATACCAACCATTCATGCTCAACATTCATCATAGTCATCCATATACAAATTTACATTTCAAAACCATACACAATTCCATATTTCATTAACCTCATAAAATAAAAGTTTTACAAACTTCAATGGCATTTCATGCCACAATGCATTAGTGTTCCAAAAATCCCAAATTACACAAGACACTTGAATAAAAATTGCTCACAATGCAATTACAATTTTGTTTTACATAATTACTCCAAAACAATACAAAACATGTAAATTCGGGTTATGTCTTAATTCACTTTCACTTAATCTCTTGCTCATCACCTGAATTGGGGAAAGAGAGTGGGGGGTGAGCTTTAACAGCCCGTGGGTAACAAGCTTATAACCGAGAAACAAGCAAAAACCATTGAAATCTTTATTTCCATTGTAAAATTCAAATTGAAATCTATGTCATATATTTTCAAATTCGCAACTTATCAAGAAATTCATAAACATCATAAATTATGCATTTATCAAAATTGTAAACCCATTTAAACATATAAACACATCATAATGGTTTGGGTAGATCCATAAACATGACGAACTACACAATTCCACATAATGGTCTTGTGTAGTCGTAAACTTAAGGGGAGTCCATAAATGAGCTCTGTGCCACTAGTATGTAGGTGGGAGAAGCCTATTCTTGGGTTAACGTGCACGTGACAATTCTTGGATGAACTACCAAAACCCACATAACATGTATTTCAAACTTGTTGCCTAAAATGACACTTTTCGAAACTTGATTTTTCATAAACATGAGGTATTTCAAAAACAATTTCCAAAAACATGATTTCATAAACATGTAATCCTTTCAAAGAAATCATTTTCGTAAATCGTCACACAATTCACATATCAAACATGTAGCAATTCCGCAATTCATTCAAAACACAATTAATGCAACACTTATGATACAATTTAAATCATTTAATTCCTTGATTTAAAGAAAAACAAAGGGGCTTATTTACTCAATTATAAATATGTACCCACCTTATTTCCTTGCTTATTCTTGTTCAACATGCTTCCCCTCTTGCTCTTCTTGATTCCTCTTGCCTCCCTTAATGTCCTTCATCAACATTCACAAAATCTCCAAATCAAAAGACATTTCAATTGGACAACCCATATGACATATTCATCAAAATTGACCTTAGAATTCATAAACCCATTCCATTCTTAAGCCATAAGAACCAAAAGCTCTTTAAAAATCTAAAGATTTAAAATCCCACTTACCTTGAATCTTCACCAAATGAGGAGTTTCTTGGATCAAAAGAAGGCTCTCATCCTCCTCTTCCTTTTTCCCTTCTTAAGAAACTTCAAAATCACTCTTCAAGACCAAGAAAAATCAAAACCTAGCTCTTTCTTTCTTCTTCCTCTTCTTCTCCACCGATTCTCTCCCTCTCTTCTCTCTTTTCTTATGTTTTCTCCCCCAATTTCGTGCATGCCTCTTTCTTAAAAGCCAAACTACATTTCTATTTACAAAAATGTCATTAATGAATGAGCAATGACCACTTTGCCCTTACATATAAGCCTTGTAACTTAAAAGCTTAAGTTGTCTTCCCAAAATGCCCTCATGCAATCTTACCACCTTAATACAATAATTCAATCAACCTATGCCATATGATCTTACTCAAATTAATATGTTAATTAAATCCCATTAACATGCTAATTAATTCCACAACATACTTCATTAAGACTTCAAAATTTATTTAAATCATGTTTAACTTCCATCCAAAAATCAAGACCTTTTTCTAATCATGCAATTGAAGGAATTTGATAACACTTCTTTCTAGAAAAATGTTCCTCATTGTCTCAAATTTCTAATAACACCAAAATCATTCAATTTGGTTCCATAGTCTAAAAATTATACTCCAAACATTTTTGACATTCTTAGAGACTGAATTAAAACTCAATTTCATCAGAAAATTCGTAGTCTTATCTCTCTAGTTTAATCCAAATGAATAATCATCTCATTCGGATAACTAGAGCGGAAGTTATGGCTAAAACACCGAAGCATACTCCATAAACATATTTCAATTACAGCTTTTAACTTCCAACATATCACATATAACTCATCTTGTATCTAAACCATCTTTGTCATTTCCTTTCAAATTCAAGAATTCTCCTTTTCTTTAATCATGAATAATCGCCAACAATTCCTCAATGAATAGAAAGGTTTGGGGTCCAACATGGAGACTTATATTAATCCCTTTTTTATGGTCAGTTCTGCACACATGGTACGAGTCATGTGCTACGATATTTACCCACTTCGTTTAACTTGAACATCTTTCATTCAAGAAATACCGTACAGATGATAGTTCAAACATACTCAATGTTTAACTTGAGTTTACTTATCTACTCAAAACCTGTTCAGAACTCACATCTAGCAACATAAGACAGATATAGTGATTAATAAATCACTTTGAGACAATTTCCTTGTGGCATTTATGGTTTAAGTTTCTCGCTCTCAACTATCACATAGATAATAAACTTTAAACATGCCTCATCTCTAGTCAGCATAAACACTAGAGGTGATTTCCTGCGTGAGAGGGCCAATCTATAACCTGTCTCATATACTAGCGATTCATCCCAAAATATATTTATGTAAAAACATATATATTTATGATTCAAATGATACATAATGTATAATCTTCATCATACATTATATCCAAAATATGATATTTTAATGAGTGAACATACACAGAGAAATGTTTATCAATACATTTCACCATCTACGTAGTCCGAGTGACTTTACATGCCCAATGTTTACATCTATGAAAATTGGCTTTGTCATTGGGTCTGCTATCATATCTCGCATCGATATATATTTCATGTTCACTTCTCATCGTGTAACTATATCTTTCGTATAGTTATACTTGGTATCTATGTGCTTTGTCTTACAATGAAATTTGGGGTCTTTAGTATAAGTGATTGTAGTTTGACTATCACAGTTGATGGTTACTAGATTAATTTCGCTTTAGTGACTCCCAAATGCACTAAGAATTGATGAAGCCACACAACCTCTTATACTGCAGTTGAGAATGTTATAAATTCAAGCTCCTTTGTGGACAATGCAGCGCAAGATTGTTTCTTACTTTTCTTTGACATTGCTCCGTGGTTTAGTAAGAATACATATCCTGAGATAGATTTTCTTTCATCTAAATCTCCTCCCCAGTATACATCTGTATACCCTTGTATACGTAAATCATTGCCTTGATAACTAATGCATAGTTAACAGTTCCCTTTAGATACCTCAATATTCTCTTTACTGCTTTCCAATGTGCTTGGCCTGGATTTGGTTGACATCTACTCACCATCCCAACAGCGTAACAAATATATGGTCTTATACACATCATTGCATACATAAGACTTCCAACTGCACTACAGTAGGGAACATTCTTCATTTGTTCTCGTTTTTATGGCATTGATGGGCAATTTCTCTTACTAAGGCCTTCATTTTTAGCAATAGGATTATCAATTGGTTTGGAATCTTGCATACGGAATCGTTCAAGAATTCTTTGAATGTACATTATTTATGAAAGCGATAATAATCTCTTCGAA
Source organism: Erythroxylum pelleterianum (assembly GCA_027563865.1). Lineage (NCBI taxonomy): Eukaryota > Viridiplantae > Streptophyta > Magnoliopsida > Malpighiales > Erythroxylaceae > Erythroxylum > Erythroxylum pelleterianum. The sequence continues at coordinate 3,749,491 of JAOQMR010000003.1, forward strand.
CAATCTCTTAAAATCTTAACTCCAAGAATGCATGCCGCTTCACCCATGTCTTTCATTTCAAATTCAGATGATAACCAATCTTTGATTTGCTATAACCAATCTTTGATTTGCGTAAGAAACACATAGTCATTACAAGTAATCAATATATCATCCATTTCTAAAGATAAAATTGCGAATTTATCTTTGGATCTCTCAACATACACACAATGGTCTTCATCAATCATTTGAAAATCATACGAAATGATTGCATTATGAAAACAAATGTACCATTGTCTTGAAAACTACTTCAGGCCATAAATTGATTTTAATAACTAACATACCTTATTTTCTTGACCTGCCTTGATGAAACCTTCAAATTGTTCCATATAGATTTCTTCCTCTAATTCTCTATTGAGAAAAGTAGTTTTTACATCCATTTAATGTAATTCAAGATCCATACTCGCTATTATAGCCAGAATAAGATGAATTGAAGCAAACTTCACAACAGGTGAAAAAATCAATTCCCTCCTATTGTGTATATCCTTTTGCTACAAGGAATGCCTTATATCTTTTGATACTGCCATCAGCTTTTCTCTTTATTTTGAGAACCCACTTGTTTCCAATTGCGTTATGCCCTTCAGGGAGGTCAACCAAGTCCTATACTTGATTGGAGCTTAAAGAAGCCATTTCTTCTTTCATTGCTTTCATCCATTCTTCTTTAGCAGGGCCAGTGAGAGCCTCATTTACATTCCTTACCTCTTCTTCCTCTTGCGGAACAATCATATTAATTTCTCCTTCAATCTCAAAAAGACTTCAGGGAGTTATTCCTCGATTACTTTGACTTAAACGAATTTCATCATAAACAAATTCATGATTGATTTGATTGCTCCCACTTGGATCAGTTATCATAGAGAAACTTTATGTGGAATTGCTCCCACTAGGTTGAAGTTCCTCATCTTTATTCTTCATTACCAAATCATTCTGATCAAGTGACTCATATAACAATACGTCTTTACCTATTTTGCCTTGCTTGGGAAAATCATTCCCTAAGAATGTTACTTATCATGATTCAAATTCAGTTGCACCTCCATTAAGTTGGTCACCAATGAACATGTATCCTTTTGATTGTTCTGAGTATCTAATAAAAATACTTTTTCTCCCTCTTGGACCTAATTTCCCATGTTTATGAGAGAGATCATAAACATAGGCTGCACAACCCCAAGGTCAGAGACTTGACACATCAGGTCTCCTACCAGTCTATGACTCATATGTTGTGCTAGTAACTGATTTCATGGGCACACGAATAAGTACATAGGTGGCTACTAGCAATGTAGTGCCCCCTTACTGCAGGGTACACAAAGGGACGCCCGGAGGTTGTTTCGATACAAATCCTACGATAATGGCAAGCTACAACCGATCACTACATTCACTTCATATGGTATCATATCATTAATCACTTATAAGCATCAATAGAAAATCAAAATATTTTTAAAACCAACTTTTCCCTCACTTCATTGCATAAAAACCAAAAGTCTACATTGTGTCCTTCAACACTCCTTATATGTTCATCATCAAAACCTAATACAAAAGTGTTATGTGAAAGAGGAAAATATTCAATGTCTAACTAATCTGTCCAAAAATCCCAGCTGACCGACCTTTGAGCCATGACTTCTCTTGCCAATCACAATCTACACTACTGGTAGAGCCTCTCAATAGCTAAATTCGTCTCTCAATCCTGAAAAGACAACGTTGCAATTTTGGTAAGTTTTGTAAACTCAATGAAGTAACTATTATCGATGGTTCACTCAATTCATGCAACACATCATTTGACCTAATAAATAATCACATATTGCATTTTTCATAGATATCACATTTTCACTTAAGCATAGGCAAATGTTGCATTTCAATCAATCAAACATACTTGATAAAATGCATATGAAATGTTCATGAGACTCTTTCCAATTATTAAGTTATTTTGACCGAGTGCCTGAATTGTTGTAACATCCCAGTTCCAGCGGGAAGGGTAAAAGGGGCATTTTGAGTGATCAGTGAGGGGTTAGAAAATGTAATTGCTTGTTCATTCATTATGTGGCATATTTCTAATGTGAAAATGACATTGTTGCACATGAAATTATTGTACATGCATACATTGGCATTTTCGGTCTATTTGATTAACTGTAATCGATTGAGAATCTCAAGAATTTGGGGTTATTGATGGAGAAAAATTATTTGGAGAGTGTCATTAGTAATTTTATAATATTAGAAAATTTTAGAGATTTTCCTGTAATTTTTCGCGAGTAAAACCCGGACTAGGAAAATACCGGGCGGCAGACCAATTGGCCAGTAGTAATAGAATTGAATGCATATGGTATTGGATTATGGACATATGGCTATAGGGATTATTGGACAAGTGTTTATTGTTGGAATTTGGGTTAAAATTTATTAAGTATGAAGGATTAATGTAAGTTTGACACATGGCTCATTAATAGCCATGTATATGTTGCATTAGCTTAAGTAGTCTTATTCATGAAGCTTCCTTCCTTTCACCCACGACACCCTCCCCATTTAGT
>JAOQMR010000003.1:3870416-3882254 GCA_027563865.1 Erythroxylum pelleterianum
AATTAGTCTTTTTCCTTATAGTTGAATAAGTCATGATTTAGTTTAGATAGAGTCCAGATTTGTTGGTACAAAGTGAGGATATGATGTTAGTTTGTTGAGTCTGTAGTCTATAAAAGGCACTGTTTCTACGTTGAATAATATATATCTCTTGCAATGTCTTGTTACGTCCTCTGTTATTCTCTTTTATATTTGTTCTTGTCTTTTGCGCAAAACCAACAATGCAGTCATTGGGTAGGTATGCACGTACAAAAGAAATTTAAATTGATGGCCCAGGGTGTAGCGCTCGTCTAGGCCACCGTCTTTTTATCAACGACAGATAAAAGATTATGCGACGTTGTATAGTATAAGATGTAAAGATTTTCTTGAAAATTTAATTTCGTATAAAACAAGGCATTATTCATGTGGCATCCATGTAAGAACAAAACTCAATTTAAATAGTTGTTTAAAAATTCAAAATTTTAAAAATATTTATATTTTAAAATCAAATATAAAATTTGATGTAATTATCCCAAACTCTTCAAACTCAAATTTAATTTCATGGTATTCCTCCTTCCATCATTTTCAATTTTGTTTTTCAAGTAAAGAGTATTGCATTCAATCAAAAGAGGCCGAAATTACAAAGGAGAGGATATACAACCCTTATAGTTAGATTCTATACAAAATATACAACTAGCTTCTCAACTTTTCATAACTAAGTACCAACTATTATTATATACTCATTTATTGCTTTAGTCGATCAGATAAAATTTGAAGATGGGGCATTGACAGGATTGTCATCTGTAGCTTGAGATAAAACTCATTCCACCTGATTTTCTTGTCTATTGTCCCAAAGATCTCTGTGTTCTTCAATCTCCAAATGAAATTTAATTACTACCATAGCAAAACCAATCTTGAATGCTTTGTGATCCATTTTATTGCACCATTTCAAAGCATTGACCTAATTCAATCGATCTTTCCAGGCAAGATTTCTATCTTGTAGGTTAAAAATGGAGAGAAACTTACCCCATAATTGTCTTGTGCAAGAGCAACAGAAGAAGAGATGATCTAAAGACTCATCTTTTCCGCTACATATAAGGCAGGATCTGTCTGGAATCTGGAATTTTATCATGTCTCTAGTTTCTAGTTTCTGCCCAGCTGCTAATCAGAGTATAAACGAGTGAGCCTGTGAAATTCCAAATCCCTATATCAGCTTATGAACAGGAAATCAGGTGAATGGGCTAAGTAGTAGTTGTTTACACGATTGGGCAGTAAATTTATGTGATGTGTGTAACGTCCATCTAATTTTATCTTTCTGTCACTGATCTGGTGAATAAGTTGGCGTTGGCTCAACAATTGACGTAGTTCTTCTGTCCATATGGAATGGTCACACCCAGTTATTATTTTGAATAAGTCTCTGCACCTGGTATCTTCTAGAATTGAGCCTTTCAAAACTAGAAAAAAAAAACCATGTATTACATAGAGGCCCTAGTGAATGCTAGTTATCAAACTAGAAATTGGCCATCTATGATATAATGCTTGATATAAGGATGCATAAAGGACCTGGTTATTAGGATTTGTTGATAATTTTAAGATTGAAAGCTTTTCAAAGAAATCAACCATATGCTTCTGTGTTTGACATGGAACATACAAACCCATTTAACTCACAGACTTTCTTTATCACAATAAAATCTCCGTAGCCTTTTTAATAACAGAATCATGTTCATTCTGAAGGCTGAGTTAATCCTTAATCCTCCTTTTTTTTTAAAGACAAATAGTACTCCAGTTGACTTTAGAAATTTTCCTCGTATTTAAATCTGTCCATGCCATATGAAATCCCTTGGGAATGGATAGATGCAATAACTAATAAACATGCAAATTATTAAGAATGGAAATAGCAAGCTGCAATCTAACTTCCATAAGAAATATTTGTTGCTCCAATTGGAAATTTTTCTACAAACTTTGTCGAGGAGAGGTTGAATTCTACTCGTTCCAGTTTCTTAGTAGAGATGGAAACTTCCAAATAATTAATATGTAACTGATGAATGACAAGGCCTGCACTTGTAATCACATTTTGACAGATAAGTTGAGCTCTTTTGTGGATTGAATTTCAGCCTTGATACTTTTTAAAATCTTTGTAAGGAATTTAAGATTACTCCAATTGAAGTTGTATCATTAGCACAGAGCATGAGCAAATGATCTGCAAAAGCAATTTGAGTGATATCGGTGATGATACTTGAAGTTTCTGCTTTCAGCAATGCTTCGCTGAAGCACTTCAATAATAATTGCAAATAGATATTGAAGGACTCCCTCTTTTTCTTTGTCTCTAGTGTAAATACCAACTCGAAATTTCAACCTTCATGAAAGAGATGGACTTTTCATTATCTTCTTACGATCATCTACATTTTATTAGGTTACACCGACAACATGTGAGAAAGTGTCGAAGGAGACGGGAGAGAGTACGTGAGCTCCACGACTGTAAGCTTTTGAAATAAAAGTAAATTAAGCGTAACTTCTAAGTAATTATGGTTTGTTGTGGGTCAAGCCCAAGGGGTAGCGTTCATCTAGGTCACTCTCTTTATCTCAGCCACAAACCAGTATTTAACGTAGGTATTAAGTACAAAAGAAATTTGAATTGATGCTTGTGAAAATTAAACGTAAGGCTTAAGAATTATTGGGTGTAAATGAGATTTATTTAGTGACCGCTTAAAAAATTTAAGGTTGCAGATTTTATCTTTATAAAGAAAAAATATAAAAGTATCAAATACTATTAACATAATTTTTAATTTTAATTTTAATCATTTAAACTCAACTCGAATTAATAATTATGATTATAATTAACTTTATAAAGAAGAAATATAAAAGGATCAAGGAATTATGGCCGCGAAGCTCTGTCTGGTGCGATTTAGTTCAATAGCAAAATTTTAATTCAAATTAAAAAATTATGAAATTATAAATAATTAATTGATAAGTTAATTAATAATTTTGCCTTTCTTTTTTCATGATATAGAACTATTTTATATGAAAATTTATAGTATATATTTTTTAAATCTTAGATATCAAATTTTAGTTTATAGGTCAAAATTTTCCTTTCTTTTTTAAATGAAATCAAATTATAAATATGCTAAGAGTGTGTTCATAACTCACAATTTTATTATCGGTATTGCTCTTTACCCTCGTCTTTCCGGTTCAATATAATATTAATAGAAGTTTATTCCGATATCATTTATAACATAACTATGTTAAAAAAATTTAAAATAATTAATTTTTAATTAGAAATTAGTTAATAATCTTTTTAGAAATTAGAAATTAGTTTTGTTGTTGTTTTAGGTTGGAGAGTAGTTGAAAAGAAAGACTTTACAATCTATCTTCTCACAGATTGTCGGTGTAACCCAATATCATTTTAAGAATTTTGTGTATATTTTAAACATAATTAAATTGAGTGCAACAATTACTAGTTCCAATATGAAGAGGAAGTCATTATGGCAGTTGGTCGGACTAGATCCCAACTCCAACTAATTTAAAGTTCGAGCACTTGTTTTGTGTTTGAACATAGTCTTGCCCGTTTTTTCTTTCTAGGGGTGCAGGTTTCGTCATGCTTTTGTGCATGTTTTCATATTGCTAGTCAATTTTTTCTTGTTTCTTCTCGTTGTGTTTTTTTGCTTTCCATGGAGCCTGAATTTCAACGTTTATCCGTTCAAGAGAAAGAAGATGCAGAGCTCATGATTAAGGCATTAGAGATAGAACGAAACAATATTGATTACAACCTGAGTCTATTAGGTAGATTTTGGGGAGAGAGAGTTGTCAATTTTGAAGTTATGGAAAGTAACCTGCTCAACCTATGGCTTCCTATTAAGGGATGCTCTATCAAGCCTTTTAGGGGTGATGGGCTCTATCTTTTCCGGTTCTTCCATATGGTGGATCTTCGGAAAATGTTGGCAGGAGGGCCATGGAGTTTTAATAACTGCATTTCGCTGGTGCACCAGATGAGTGAGGGTGAGAATCCTGAAGATGTTGATTTCAAGTTTGTAGATTTTTGGGTTAGAGTGCAGGATCTCCCTCCTGGTTTTGCTTCAAAATCGTTCACATTCAATATGGGGAATATTATGGGCCCATTCCTTGATTATGATACTGGTAACAAACGCAACTGTTTCGTTAATTACATGCGTATTAGGGTTCGTTTAAACATAACTGAACTTCTTATGAGAACTAAAAAGATTAGAAAGGAGGGTGGTGATTTTTTTGAAGTCTCTTTCGGCTATGAGAGGATACCTCTTTATATGTTATCTGTGTGGCATTATTGGTCATAGTGGATAAAGTTGTGTTAAACTCACTGAGCTGCTGAAGGAGGAGATTAGAAGAGAGTGGCTGGAGGAAATCCGATAAGAGGTTCGAGCCTAAAATAGAATCCGCGCTAATCAGTGGAGAAGAGATCCCAACAACCACGCAAGTCTTGATTTTAGTTCCACAAAACAAGGGAATCAATATTTGGAAAAGGAAAAATAAAAAAATAGAGTCAGTATTTCTTATGGATCTTTTCCTAGGAAATTTAAATTTGCCTCAACTAATGGTTTATCAAAATCAGTTTCTTATGCTCCTGGACTGGAAAATTCTAGTATTGAACTGATTTTATCAACAACTAATAAGGAAAAAGAAAATACTGTCATGGATGTTGATGAAGTCAAAAAAGTCCCCAGGAGACCTCAAATAATGTAAACAATTTCGATGAGATGAAAGGTAGCAGAGATTCATCTTCTTCGATTTCAACTCCTAGCTCTACTAACTTACCAACGACCGGTCTTTCTTACGATACCCACCGATCGCCATGAATTGTATTGCCTGGAACTACCAAGGTTTGGGCAACCCGCATGTAGTTAATGCTTTGAAAGACATTGTTAGGGACAATAAGCCTCACTTTCTTTTTCTTAGTGAAACTCTTGTTACTTCTAGTAGAATGGAGGAAATTCGTATTTTGCTTAAGTTTGATTGTTATTTTTGTGTTGACCAGAATGGTCGTTGTGGAGGTCTTGCTCTACTTTGAAATAATAATAAAAATGCTACTATTTTGGGTTATTCTAGTAATCATATTGATATGGAGATTGTTCATTCAAATAACTTTAAATGGAGATTTACCGGTTGTCATGGCTTTCCTGAAACTCATAGAAAGAGAAGTGGTTGGGAACTTCTTAAAGCTCTATCTCGTCATTATCAGTTACCTTGGGTTTGCATGCGAGACTTTAATAATCTTCTTTATGTTAATGATAAATTCAGTGGTCAGGATTACCCTACTTCTCTCATGGATAGATTTTGTTCTTATATTGCGGATTGTAATTTGGTTGATGCTCCACTTGTGGGTTTTGGTTTCACCTGGGAATGGGTAGAGGCTCGGATTCTCTGGTGATGGAGTGTTTAGACAGAGCTTTTGTTTCTGCAGATTGGATTGCTTATTTCCCTTTTCATATGCTCTATAATTTGGTCAGCCCTTATTCAAACCATAGTCCCATTAAGCTCTTTACTAGCACTGATCTCCCAGTTTAAAAAAATCAATAGCTTCAAATTTGAAAATAAATGGTTGATTGAAAATGGTTTCATGGAGGTTGTGTCCCATGTTTGGTCTCAAGGCCCCAATATTGGAGTGTTAGAAAAGATTTCAGCTTGCAGTTCGTCTATAGTTGCTTGGCATAAATCATTGGATCATAATTTTAAAGCAAAGACTGATGATTTAAAGAGCAAAATTGACTTTATTCGGCAGTCCCATGTTGATGATGTGTTGGTTTTGAACCTTAAAAATGAACTCTCTAATCTTCTTGCTTAGGAGGATATTTACTGGAAGCAAAGGTCAAAATTTTTTTGGCTTAATTATGGGGAAGCTAATTCTAGGTTCTTTCATACTTAGGCCTCAAGATGTAAGCAGATTAATCATATTGATTCTTTGGAGGATGATCGGGGTAATGTTATCTCGGATATTGACTCTATGTGATCCATTGTTTTAGATTATTTTAATAATCTTTTTGCAGCTCTTCTTGATGACCTGAATTTTGAATAATTTGCTTGCATCAATCGGGTGGTGACAGAAAATGACAATTCTTCTCTTTTGGCTCCTTTCAAAATGGAAGAATTTAAAAAACCAATTTTGAGATGCACCCCGACAAAGCGCTTAGTCATGACGGTATGAATCCAGCTTTCTTTCAGAAATGCTGGGACATTGTAGGAGTTGACATTTTCTCTCAAAGTTGCTCTTGGCTTGAAAACTGCGAGTTCCCAGCTTCCTTAAACAATACTACTATTGTTTAATTCCGAAAAAAGATAAGCCTAGTAGTATGAAGGATTTAACGCCAATTGCTCTTTGTAACGTGGTTTATAAAATCATAGCCAAAGTCATTGCCAATAGACTCAATGTTATTCTTCCTAGAATTATGTCTCCAATTCAATATGCTTTTGTTCCTGGTAGACTTATTTCTGACAACATTATGGTAGCTTTTGAGATTTTTCATTACATGAAGAATAAAAGGCGCGATTCAAATGGTGATGTTGCTTTTAAGATTGACATTAGTAAGGCGTATGATAGAGTTGAGTGGAGTTATCTTGAATTCATTTTGTTAAAGCTGGGGTTTGATGCTAAGTGGGTGAAATGGATTATGCTTTGTGTAACTACGGTTAATTATTATGTTGCTTTTAATTATAGAAGCGTGGGTTCCATCGTTCCTAAACGAGGTCCTAGACAGGGAGATCCGATATCTCCTTATCTTTTTATTTTATATGTTGAAGGTTTATCCGCCCTTTTGAGGAAGGCAGAATCTGGAGGCGATATTTATGGTATTAACATTTGCAGTAGGGCTCCTAGTGTTTCTCATTTATCTTTCACTGATGACAATTTCTTTTTCTTTAAAGCTTCATCCAATGAGTGCAGTCATATTAAGAGAATCCTTTCTATCTACGAGAAAGCTTCAGGACAAGCTATCAATTATAAAAAATCTGGTGTCATGTTTAGCTCAAATACGAAGATGGATGTGAAGCAAGAAGCGATTTCGATTTCGATTTTGGGGGTTTTTAATCCTATTGACCATGGTCACTATCTTGGTCTTCCTTCTTTAATTAGGAGAAACAAAAAACAAAGGAGAAACAAAAAACAAGTGTTTGCTTTCTTGAAGAATTGACTGAACAAAAGAATTCTCAGTTGGAAAAATAGACTACTCTCTAAACCTGGCAAAGAGATTGTCCTCAAGACCATTGCTTAAGCTCTTCCTACTTTCTGGATGAGTGTTTTTCTCCTTCTGAAAGGTACTTGCGAGGACTTACATAAGATGATGAACTGTTTTTGGTGGGGTATTTCGTTTGGTGATCGAGCTAAAATTCACTGTGCTAAATGGGAAAGACTCTGTGTTCCTAAGAAGCTGGGAGGTATGGGTTTTCGGACTTAAATTGTTTTAATCTCGCTATGAATTGTAAGCAAGGTTGGCGCTTTTTGACTCACCTAAATTCCCTTCCGAGTAAATTATTTAAAGCCAAGTATTTTCCTGATTGCAATTTTCTGAATGCTAAGGAGGGTAGCAATCCCAGTCTAATATGGAAGAGCATTTTGTCGGCTAAAAATTTGCTGGCGATAGGTGCTCGCTAGTTAGTGGAAAATGGAAAATTGATCTTAGTTTTCAAGGATCCTTGGTTAAATCGTGAAGCTAATTTTTTTGTGCACTCTACTCCTTTACCTGGTAAGGAAAATATGAAGGTTAGCCAACTTTTTAATTCCCAAAACTCGTGATGGGATCACTCCTTTGTAAATGGTATTTTAGCACCAATGGATGCTTCTCAGGTTTTTAAAGTCCCTATTTCCCCCTTTTTGCCTTTTGATCACTTATGTTGGCATCACGCTAGGAATGGAATGTATAGTGTAAAATCGGGATATAAGGTAGCTACTGATCAGCTCTCTTCTATCTCCTTTGATGTGGTTGATGGCCATTAGAATCTTATTTGGAATGCTTAGCTCCCCCCAAAAATAAAAGAATTCCACTGGCGGCGGCTGCGTGATTTCATCCCTTGTAAGCAGCAAATTTCAGATAGGGGAATAGCTATTGATGTTTCTTGCAACAGGTGTGGTCTGGTTGAAACTATAGATCATATTTCGCTCTCTTGTTCTCACGCTAGACGAGTTTGGAATGCTGCTGGTATTACTTTGGATGGTGACAATATTAAATGTTGTATTTCCTCTCTTTTAATTGGTAACAATTATGATTTGCGGGATCGGATTTTATCTATATGTTGGAGCCTTCGGTTTCATAGAAATCTCTTTTGTTGAGAGCAAAAAGATACTCATCCAACGGCTATAATGGCTTTTGTGGATGGCTTTCTTCGGGACTAGAACGAGGCCAAGTGTGGTTTCAAACAATCCTCCTCGTCGCCTCTCTTGGAGTAAACCTGATGTTGGTTGGTTGAAGTGTAATGTAGATGCTTTGGTTTCGAAAAGTGATAACAGTTTTGGGTTTGGTGTTGTTCTTAGGAATGATCAAGGTCGTTTTCTTAGAGCTTTCTCGAGTCATATCCCTTGTTGTTTGGATGCTTTTCTTACGGAAGCAATCTCCATTAAAAAATCTTTGGCTTGGCTCAAGGATCAAAATCTGGATAAAATTGTTATTGAATCGGATTGTCTAGAAGTGATTAATAATCTCAATGATTCTTCCAAGTAACTTATTAGAGTTTGGTTTAGTGTTTGCTGAGTGTCTTGCGCTTAAGACTCACTTCCAACATTTGTCCTTCCAATAGACTTCTCGGAATGCTAATAAAGCCGCTCATTCGTTAGCAAGGGTAGCTTTGTTTCATGCAAAACGTCTTAATTGGGATAGTATCCAAAGTAGTATTGCTTCAGTTCTTTGTTCTGATTTTCCTTCTCATATAGCCAACTCTGAGGAAGCTTAGGTCCCGGGTGTATGGGGTAAAGCCTGTTGGCTTTGGGTTTAGTTGCTTCTTCTTTCTTGGTTTTCTCCTTTAATGAATTTGTTTCTCCAAAAAAAAAGTTCAAGCACTTCTTTATGTCTCAATTTTTTTTCCATGAAATGATATTATTTTATGGTTAATTATAATTTTCTTATTTTATTTCACTAATTCAATAAAATGATGCTCTTATATTAATCTAATAAAATAATATTTTTATTAATCATATTAAATTATTTTTAAATTTAAATTTAATTCAAAATTCTATAATTAATTTCAATTTGAATGGAGACAAATTTTAAATTTAACAATAATTTTATAGTTAAAATTAAATATAAAAGAGAGAATGTTGAGACCTTTATTTATCTGGTATAGAAAGCACATGAGCATGCATGATTTGTTCAACAACTACTAGTTTTAGTTCTAGTTCCGTCGTCAAGCTTTACATGATTGTGCAGGCTGTGGGATTTTCTTCACAGATATAATCAGAGCATTTACTCACGTAAAATCGCCGGCATCCACTACCCCAGCTGTCATACACTGGCCTTCCATAGCCACCGTAATAAGAGTCATAACACGGTGGCGATGGCCTATCGTGGCCCTGATAACATGGTCCCCACCCATAACCCTCATAACATTCCCTACAACAATCCCTTGGTGGGCAGGCAGGATTCGGTTCAGGAGTAGGCAGGGCCGGCAGGAATGGTTGAGGCTTTGGCAGTGGTGGCCTACCGTGGCCCCGATAACATGGTCCCCACCCATGACCCTCATAACATTCCCTACAACAATCCCTTGGTGGGTAGGCTGGAACCGGTTCAGGAGGAGGCAGGGCCGGTGGGGCTGGTTGAGGTTTTGGTGGTGGTGGTTTTGAAGGCGGGGTCGGCAGAGCTGGTTGAGGCTTTGGCGGTGGTGGTTTTGGAGCTGGTTTAGGTTGTTCCGGTGGCTTCACGATAGTCGGTTCAGGCGGTTTTGGAGTCGGTTTAGGTTTTTCTGGTGGCTTCAGGATCTCAATTCCCAGAATTATATCACCACCTTTGCAGCATATCTTTTGCTTAATCTTCTCCGGACTGCAACACACCACAGTGATAATCACCGCGTTGTTCTTTTCATCGTACACCTGGTTCTCAATTTCTCTTGTTCACAAATCAAATATCCCAAACGAACAAAACTAAGTTACTGTGTCCATCTTTGTGCTCATGCTGAATTTAGACGCAGAGATTAAAAAAGAAAAAGGGACACTCACGAGGAATTTTGCACAGCACTTTCTTGATCTTCTTCTTGCATTTCTCGCATTTCAGATCAACCTTCACCACCATTGTTGTTACCTGTAAAACAGTACGACACTAGTATGTACACAGCTTTTACAAAATCCATCATTATATCTCAGTTCAGGAAACAAAGTACTGCAATTAGGGGACAAGAAACAGAGTTGGAAGATTTTGAAATACGGTACGGACATGGATGAATAAGCACTGGGCAGAATGTAAATGTAAAAGTAAAAAAAAAAAACCAAAAACACTGGCCACAGGTACAAGTTAGTAATCTTCTAAAAGAGCATAAGAAGCACATAATTCGAAGGAAAAGACAAAATGGGTGTTTAGTTAGCAGATAAACGAAGCAGAGAAACATCATAAAAGCTCGTCATCACATACCCTCACATCCGCCATGGCTGCTGTTGCAGAGAAACGTTGCTTACTCGGGAAGAGCTTGAAAGAAATACAAGCGCAACCGACTGGTTAATAACAAGCGCCTTGTAGATTAAGCTAAAGTTTGCATCTTTAATCAAACGGGAGCCATCAAACCCGTACAATAAAAAAGACGACAAGTGGCAAATTGGGTGTCGTATTACATATGATCATCATCAAAGTTAATAGTCAACTCAAGTCAACAACCCCACTCTCTGCTTTGTGAAAGTATATTAATTATAAGCATCCTTTTTCTTATGTTTTTATAAAAAAGTTGATTCCAACAAGTCCTTTCTTTTATGGTTTTATAAAGAGGATGCGGGCTTGGAGGGTAGGGTTCTTCCAAAATATCGGTTGGTGTTTTTCGGTGAATGCAGAACACTGGGGTGTGTTTACAGGAGTTACACTTTGCGTGGAATTTGGGCATCAACGAATTGATCACTTGAGGTAGATTCTAAAGCAGTGTTTTTTATCCTATCCTCCTTTGACTGCAGATCACAGACTGTCAATCTCACTGGAGTATCAGCGAGTTGTTCACAAGGAACTGGACTGTTGTTCATTATCATATTTACTGAAAGAACATCAGATGTTCCAACTGACTAACCAAATATGCCAACAATTTTACAATCGGCGTCACTTATTTTACTACAATACCCATTAGGTACCACATAATCCTGTTAGAGAATTGTCGGGAACATGTTTCCTCAAACTTCACGTGTAATTGTTTCGTTTGCCCCCTTAAAAAAAAAAGCGCCCTATTCCTCGAACCTGCTGGCCGTCACCTTCTGAAATATAATTATAATATATATATATGAATTAGCAATTGAATATTTATATTCCGAAAGGAAGTGTCAGGTCAGATTCAATAATGACCCTTGTACTTTTAAGGAAAAAAAACGAAAAATGAGATGGGTGGTGGACCAATGTTATGAATACTGTACCGAGTTTGGTACCGAATTGAGTTCTGAAACGAAACTGTATAGGTACCGGTTGGTATTGGGTATCGTTTCGGGAAATTTTTTAAATTTATGAAATAGTCCCTAAAATTTTTAAAAATTGCAAAATAGTCTATATTGATATATTATATAGTTTTACTGTATACTTTACTAGTTTACTGTTTACATTAACAATGCTTTCAAAAATCTTAATAATAAATAATAATGACAATTAATATTAAATAACAATAATTTTTAAATATTTTACATATAAATAATAACCATAATTAATATAAATAAAGACAATTATCATCATA
>JAOQMR010000003.1:3894101-3907578 GCA_027563865.1 Erythroxylum pelleterianum
TGATATATATGTCATATTAAATAATTTTTTTGAAATAAATAATAATCAATAAATTACATCTATAAAATAAATAAATTGTTAAATTAACAATCCAAAATTAAATCAATAATTTTAATGTAAATAATCATTTGACTATTTTAAAATTTAAAATTAGGATAAGGGTTTTCAAGGAATAACTAGTGCCTGTTTGGTTGAGCTTTTGAAGGTGAATAAGCACTTTTTTCCACTACAAAAGCTTTTTTTTTTAAAAATGAGTGTTTAGCTGTAAAATGAAAAAGTATTTTTTAGTAGATATAAATTTTTTGGCAGCTAATGTACAGTTTTTAAGAAGCTCAAATTGAGAGATTCTCAAAAAGGTACTTTTTTAGGTATATTTTTCAGATCAATTAATTAGCATATTTTTTTAGTTCCTTTTGCTCTTATGTTTTACATATAATTCCCACAATACTCACAAATACACAAAATTATTCACGTTTATTTGTGGGTATTCTTAGGAATTAAACAAAGAAAAGTTTTATTAACCTCCTTTAACAATGCACCAGTAGAGAAGAATTCATTCACAACTTGCTTAACCATCCTGCCAATCTCTCCTGAGCTTTTTGAAAGAAAGACCCAGTTAGGCCATTAGGACCTGGAGCATTGTTTGGATTCATTTAGAAGATCACATCTCCAATCTTAGGATCTTGTAAATGTCTGACCAGATTTAAAGCCTCTTCTTGAGATAGCATCTTTGAGATAAAGGAGTTTCAGTAATTGCAATGTAATTGAAATCCTTATAGATTTACCATAAAATCCACTAAAATATTCTCTCGCCTCTTCTAAAATTTGATCCGAATGCTTTAGGAGCCTGCTAGTGAATGGAGTGTATAAGTGAAAAAAAATCCCTTGATTTTGCATTTTGAATCAAAATTTCACATTGTAATTCATTAAAAACAAGAGTCCGTGCCTTTTCTTTTTCCTACCCTTTTTTTTCCATTGTGTAGGATAAAAGTGACTGCTTTATTGTTTGAGTAACTAAAAATTGAAAAGTTAAAATCATTTTTATCTATTATTAAAAGTCAATACATAATTAAATTTTAATTACTTGTCATCATTTTAATAATTTTATGTATGTTTTAAAAATAATTAAATTGACCATGCATGATTTGTGCAACAATTATTACTAGTTCCAGTTTCGTTGTTAAACTTTACAAGATCGTACAGGATGTGGGATTTTCTTCACAGATGTAATCAGAGCGTTTACTTGAGTAATCAGGCATCCACTGCCACAGCTTTTATACACTGGCCTTCTATAGCCACCATAATAAGAGTCATAACACGGTGGTGCATAGCCACCGTAACAAGAGTCATAACAGCTTTCATACACTGCCCCAGTTTTCGTGTATTGCATGTAATATAAGATTATAGGATGTTGTACAATGTAAGACGTAAAGACTTTATTGAAATTTTAATTTGGTATAAAACAAGGTATTATAGCATTTGTCGTCGTTGTCGTCGTCATCATGGTCGTCGTCGTCGTCGTCGTCATTATCATACTCAGTCCGAAGTTCTCGCAGTGAAGCGAGGTCTGGAAAGGTTTAATAGTACGCAGTCTTACCCTTACATAGTAGAGAGACTATTTCCTGTAGATCCGCATGCAGATGCAACAGAAAAATCATGATGCAGAGCAAGAAATTTAAGTAAATAGAATAACAATAATCTGTAATAATCACAACAAATAATAATAAAAATACTAAAGATAATAATGAAAAAACTAAAACGGATAAGAAACTCAATAAAAGGGAAAAAGTCGTAGAATAATACTAACAATAACAACAACAACAACAACAACAACAACAACAACAATAATAATAATAAAACTACTAAGAATATTGTACAATTTAGGAACTATAAGAAATAAGAAATGAACTGACTGAATAATACTTGCTTATTCAGCTTCTGTTGTATTTGTGATGTATATATACAAGACTAAAACTGTACATGTACAAACTGTTATATAACCGTGCTAACTATACAACTGCTAACTATAATTAACTGTATAATTAACTAAAAATACAACTAACAAAGTATCTTCCACACACACCCCTCAAGATGGATGAAGAATCAAACCCAACTTGACAGTAATTTGAGTGAATTAAGGAGCTGCCAATGATTTAGTAAAAATATCAGCAACTTGATCATGCGTTGAAACATAACGAGGAGTAATAAAACCTTCTTTGAACTTCTGGCGCACAAAATGACAATTAATTTCAAGATGTTTAGTCTGTTCATGAAATACTGGATTAGTTGTGATATGAAGAGCCGACTGATTATCACACCAAAGATCAATCGACAAAGAAACAGAAATCCTGAAATCTTTGAGCAAATGTACCAGCCACTGAAGCTCACACACAACAGTACCCATACTCCTATACTCAGCCTCACAACTGGACCTTGAGACAATATTTTGCTTCTTACTTTTCCAACTGATCAAAGAATCCCCCAAAAACACACAATAACCACTTACGGATTTCCTGGAAATTAGACAAGATGCCCAATCACTATCACAATAGGCAATCATTTGCAAACAACAATCATTATTGTAAAACAAACCTCTATCCTTGGTTCCAGCAAGAAACCTCAATACATGTAAAGCTCCCTCCCAATGAGCATCCGTAGGAGAGGCCACAAATTGACTGAGTTGTTGCACACTAAAAGTGATATCTGGCCTTATCATATTCAGGTATAATAACCTCCCAACCAACCTTCTATACTTGTTAGCATCCGGAAACAATGCACTGGTCTCATCAAACTTGTGATTGCGTGGCAATGGAGTAGGAGCAGCAATAGAATTAACAAGACCGCAATTAGCTGGAATATCTAGCAAGTACTTCCTTTGAGAAATGAAAGTACGTTTAGGAGTTCTAGTAATTTCAATACCTAGAAAGTACTTAGCACTTCCCAGATCTTTAATGGTATAGAGTGAATGTAAAAAATGCTAACAACAATTATATCTTCCTCACAATTTCTACCAATTAACACATCATCAGCATAAATCAAGAGAGCCATAAAACCACCTTTAGTGACTTTAGTAAACAAGCAATGATCATTCATAGATTGAGAAAAACCATATTGCAAAACCTGGTAGTAAATTCCGAGTTCCACTCTCTAAAGGCTTGCTTCAAGCCATATAAAGACTTCTTCAATCTACAAACTTCTCCTTGACCAGCCTTTGTATAACCTTATGGTGGAATCAAATAAACCTCTTCTTTGAGATAACCATGCAAGAATGCATTATTAATATCTAATTGATGAACAAACAGTTTTGTTTAGTAGCTAAGGCCAGAAATGTTCTCACCGTGACTAACTTAGCAATCGGGGAAAAGATGTCAAAAAAATCAACTCCAACAGTCTGATTATACCCTTTTGCCACCAACCGAGCTTTATACAGTTCCATAGTCCCATCAGAATTATAACTGACCTTGTATACCCACTTGGAGCCGATAGCTTTCTTGCCAGGTGGAAGTGTAGTTATGTCCAAAGTCTGGTTTTGCTCAAGAGCTAACAATTCCTTATTCATAGCATCCACCCACTCTGTGTGTTGGACTGCCTGGATGAAAGTTTACAGTTCCACACTCTTGCTAACATTTGCCATAAAAGCTGCATAGCTTGGAGTAATTTCAAAACCATCATCTGAAATGCTGCAACTAACATAATCCTTCATCCAAATTGGTGATTGTCTCTGCCTTGAACTCATGCGGAGTTGTTGAGCAGGTATAAAATCAATATGCACATTTTCTGCCATGTCTCCAACCACTCTATGCCCACCAACTACATCAGTCGACACATGCATATCTTTTGCCATGTCTCCAACCACTCTATGCCCACCAACCACATCAGTAGACACTGCAGGAGCAGTGCTATTGTCATCAGCTTCGGCATTATCAACAGAGTCAGCAGAGGGATGTGCCTCTAACACAACAGGAGAAAGATCCGATGAACTTAAATCCAAATCTAAAATGGCAGAATTATGATTGTTATGCTTGTCAGGTTCAGCGAAAGGAAACACCCTCTCATAGAATATCACATCCCGTGAACTAAACATCAAATGAGCATCCAAATCATAAACTTTATAGGCTTTCTGACTAGAAGCATAACCCACCATAATACATGTTTGTGCTCTTGCCTCAAATTTACCTTTCCTTGGAGTGGTATTCGTGGCATAACAAAGGCAACCAAAGGCCTTTAACCGCCCATAATCTGGTAATCTGTGAAATAATATCTCAAAAGGAGTCTTCCAATCAAGAATAGAAGAGGGTAAGCGATTAATAATGTGAGCAGCAGTCAAGATTGCTTCCCCCCAAAACCATTTAGGCATATGTGCCTGAAACATTAGTGCTCGAGCAACCTGCAGCAGATGCTTGTGCTTTCGCTCCATCACTCCATTCTGCTGAGGAGTATAGGAACATGTTCTCTGATGAAGAATTCCCTTGTCAGCAAAGAAATCTTGGCAATGGTTGTTAACAAACTCTGTCCCATTGTCAGACCGCACCTTCTTTACCTTGTGATCAAACTGATTCTCTACCATATTAATAAAGCCGAGCAGGGCATCAGGTGCTTGAGACTTGTACTTCAACATAATATTCCAAGTCACCCTGCTAAAGTCATCAATAATAGTCAGAACATAATGACAAGAAGTAAAACTTGCCTATTTGTATGGACCCCTGAGATCAACACGTAGAAGCTCCAGTACGTGGGTGGCACTTCCATCAGCTACTGAGAAGGGTAGAGGATGTTGTTTTGCCAAATGACATACATTACATGGATCCTTCAAGTCTTTAATTTCAAGACAGTCTATATGTTGTAACGCCTTTAAAGAAGCATGCCCAAGTCGTGAATGCCAAAGTTTAGCATTGGTATTTATTGGAGAAGAAGTAATACAAGAATTAGAGAATACAAGGCTAGACAACAGTGTAATGTCAACTCTACTTATGGGTTTATGATTTACAAAAAGATTCAGATAGCTATGGATTACAGTAGAATCAAAAGATTTGGATGTGAGAAAATACAATGTTCCCACTACAACTCCCACAGCAATGAGTTTATTACTCTTCAGGTCCTGTATGAGACAATGGGAAGGAAAGAACGTGAAATAAGCATCATCACTATCAGCACGTTTCTGAATTGATAGTAAGTTGAACTTAAATGTAGGAAGGTATAAAACATGGTTTAGAACGAGGTTGGGATGTAATACAACACGACTAGCATGAGTAGCTATCTGAGTGCTAGAATCAAGCAACTGCACTGGCACACTATGTTTAAATGGTCTACGGTATTTCATGATCTCATCATCACAGCAAATGTGATTAGATGCCCCTGTATCAATGATCCAAATGTTGCTGCCAGAAATGCTTAATGCATGTAGTGCTGTGTTTGTATAGCCAGCATTACCTGCAAAAATGAAATTTGAGAACTCCTTTCCTGCACCTCCAGTCGTTGGCATCTTCCCACTTACAAGTTTAGCCAATTCCTACTGCATAATTTGCATCTGTACTATCAACTGTCCAAGTTCTCTACCTTCAGAAGGAGGTTGTGCATCGACGGGTGTCTCAGCAATTTCAGCAACCATGTTAACATTTGCTTTCTTAAAACTAGAACCTTTCTTCTTCTTCAATTCTTCATACCATTCAGGATACCCATGAAGCTTAAAACAAGTCTCCCTAGTGTGTCCCACATTGTGACAATGATCACACTGCTTATCAGACTTCTTTCCAGAGTCCTTCTTCCTGTTACCAGCTTTATCATCCCCTTTGTTGGAGCCAGAAGCCTTAGCAAGTAAAGCTATATCCGGATTTTCAGTAGAAAGACTCAAGTTCACTGCTCTCTGACTTTCCACCCTCAAGACCATACTATAAGCGTGGTCAATATCTGGTGCTGGATCCATATTCAAGATTTGGCTTCAAACATTATTAAAAGACTTGTTCAAGCCCATCAGAAATTGGAGCAACTTGGATGCATCCACCCTCTCCTTAAGCTTCTCAGTCATTCTTGCACAACAAGAACAACTAGTACAACCACAACCAGGTAAAGGCATGAGTCTATCGAACTCATCCCAGCACTGATTGAGTTTACTAAAATATTGAGTTACTGAATTGTTACCTTGCTCAGTAGACAACATCTCCCGATGTACTTGGTACATTTGTGGGGTATTACTAACCCCAAACCTTTTCTCCAACACTTCCCGCAGATGCTTGGCGCTAGGTGAATAGACAAAGCTATCACCCAAATCTTTAGAAATAGAATTGCGAAGCCAAGACTTAATCATAGAGTCAACTTTCTTCCACTTCCTGTACCGAATCGGATCTGTGGGTGGTTCCAGTGTGCCGTTGATGAAGCAAAGCTTATTTTTAACTTCAAGAACAATTTTAATGGCTGTGCTCCAGCTGAACTAGTTCGACCTAGTCAATGGTGTAAGCACCAATGCCATTCCTGGATGATTAGACGGTTGAAACATATTCGGATCGTCCTCTACACAGACACCATGTCGAGAATGAGTTCGGTACGATTAGCCATGGATGAGCTGAAATACTTCAAAATTGCCTTCTCCTTCTCGAAAACAAGAAATCGTCGCCTTCGCCCCTGCAAACGCAAGAAATCGCCATCGTCTTCTGCTTGAAATCAAGAAATCCCCTTTTCACACCTTCGGAATCAAGAACCCTATTATGGCTTTGATACCATGTATAATTTAGGAACTATACGAAATAAGAAATGAAGTAACTGAATAATACTTTCTTATTCAGCTTCTGTTGTATTTGTGATGTAATATAGAAGACTACTTAAACTGTACATGTACAAACTGTTATATAACTGTGCTAATTATATAACTGCTAACTACAATTAACTGTATAATTAACTAAAAATACAACTAACAAAGTATCTTACACAAATATAATAATTGAAATAATAGTAACATCAAAAAATTAACAAACATAAGAAAAGTACTACTTTCAATAAAAAGAAGGCAGCGACAGATCTTCAGCGATGATCATTTAATCCATGCATGAAATGGGAAGGGCACGTATGGAAACAATTTAAAGAATCAATGCTAAGTATCTTGGACCAATTGGAAAAAGAAATAACAACAAACCACGCTTGTCAGAGCGTTGTTTTCCAGAAAGCCACAACCATTCTGTTGTAGAAGGCTTTTGCAAAAAGGTTGCAGACAATTTAAAAGGAAAGAAACCAAGGGGTTGTCCTTAGCAGACTTGTCAGGCAGTTCAAGGTGCGGAGGGGACTTTTGGTGTGTCAGACGCTATACGTCAGTGAAAGATATTTGTCTAGAACGAGCGAAAACCGCCGACGCTCGCTGTCCCCAGACACTGGCGTGTTAGAACTAACAGGAGCTATTGATCCAACCTACACTGGTTCGTTAATAGCGAGGACAAAATAAAGAAAGAGTAATGCTGGGCCTCACCTCCAAGATTAAATGAGCATCTCTTTGTGTGGATACTTTGAGCCTATGTTCGAACTCATACCATGAAGATTCCTAACCTAACGTCTAAAGGCTGTGGAAGCCCATGTTTCCTTCCCGTCGTCTACTCCTCTCACCCAGTTGTGTCTCAAATCCTTGTATGAGGAAGTCATTCGGGCACACTAGGTCGGACTAGATCCCAACGCCTACTAGTTTAAAGTTAAAGAATGAAGTTCGAGCTTCTTTACGTCTCATTTATTCCATAATTTATGACATATCTATAATTAAAAAACTTAACTCGGATTTATTCGTAAAAATTTTAAAATATTTGATATAATCGGTTCAATCATAAAAATTTTGAACTATTTAATTTTTATTTATTTTCAAACTTTTTAGTTCGATTTATTTTAATAATTTTTATTTTTAAAAATTGATAAATTTATTAATTAATCAGTTAATCTTTTTCAATCATATTCTTATATTTTTAATTTTTATCTAATTTTACAATGATCTAATACCAATTGAACATTTTAAACCCTAAACCTTTCATTTTATCAATTTAACTTATGGTATGATATTTAAAATAGTTGATTTTTATCATTAATTGTAATTTTTTCACTTTGTTCAATAAAAAGAAGTTATTATATTAATCTAATAAATAATATAATATTTATATTATTGAAAAATTGAAAATAATGAGTCATGTCAGCCCACGTGCGAATTATTCATGTTAGCCCACGTGTGAATTGCACATGTGTCCCCAGACATAGTGTCGCATGGCCTGTCCTCGATCTGAGGACGGGCCAATATTTCCAATGGCGGACTCTTAAAACTTAAAAATGTTCCCTTAACATTCAATCTAAGACGGTGGTGAGTTCGTAAGGATCTTTTTTGACTTAAGTAAAATTACGGGTTCGAATCGTTTTTATGTATGTAGCAGTTTAAAATTTAAAGCCAAAGTTTTGCTTCTCGCAAGTGACCTACCCGGCTCGAGCGAGGAGTAGTCTAGATATAGATAACTTAAAGGTGTCTTCCTATAATTAGAACCCTCCTAAAACATTTAGCATAAAACCAAAAAAAAAAGTCACCGTCTCCGTAGCTCGCGTACCTTTTAGGAAAGAAATAAAAACGAAACATGAGACGTGCGGGAGAACGGAGGAGGAAATAGTAATAAAATATAATAGATATAATATATTTTTATTATTTTTTGAGAAAAAGAAATATAAAAATATTATGTATTTATTTAATTATAATATATTATCAAACATTTTTACTTTTTACTTATTTATTTCTTCCCATATTAATTAACCAAAGATGAGTAAACTAGATAGTGATTCCACCTTTAGCTTAAGTTAAGGCTTGAATTATTAAATTTAAATTTAAAATTTTTAAATAAATTAATATTATTATAAATAAAAATATAATTTTAAAATTAAAAATATTTAATACAAATTAACTGAAATTTAAATATAAATTTAAAAGTCAAATTCAAAGCATGCTTGTTGGTAAGCGTAGGAGTACCTACTACTATTTCTAATTTGGTAATAAATTATAAAGAGGTGGAAATATGAACGTATCCTTTATTTTTTAATTTTTATTTGTTTGGTTATTGAGAATGGATAAATCAAGAAATCACAAAATTGAAATGAAATCTAAATAATCCTATATTTTTATTTGTAAGGAGAAGTGAGTATAAGGTGAAGTAAACTATCAAGCACAAGAGATAAAATGGATATTATTTACATATTATCAAAATACTATCTTATTATTGTGATTCTTATCATAATATTTTCATCAAAATTACATATTATTGGCTTTTATATATATATTTCTTTACTAATTATTTTATTGATACTTTTATTCTTATCATAAAAATTAACCATAATTATTTAAAATTAAAATTTTTATAAATCATTGAAAAGTTTTTGATTGATTATTTATAAAAATATACAATATTTTTATTAATTATTTATAAAGTAAATAATGCAATAACTAAATATGAATAAAATTTTACTCACTTATTATTAGCAATTTCCACTTTTCATTTTTATTTCCACTACATTTTACTCTCCACTCCATTTCCCATTGGTTGACCCAATCCCATTCTCGTAGACTTCCCACTGTCTTCCTAATTATCCTTTCCTCAGCAGTTTACTCTCTTTGGAAAGAACGCAATGCCAGGTCTTTCAAAGATGAAGCCATGGAGATGGATGGGTTGATAGCTAGAGTTCTCACCCAAATTCAGGAGCAACTAAGAGTAAACACTGAGTGCAGGTAAGGAAAGAGTGGTTTCTTTTTCCTATTTTCTCTATGCAGTTTGCTATTGCAGGTACACAATTTCAATTGGACACTGAAGACAGCGTAGGTCACTTCTGCAGCAATCCCTCCACGGTAGAGGCACTATCTGACAGGTTCCCGGCCATTCAGAGGCAATTCACTCCAGCATTCCTAAGAGCAGAAAACTCTTAGGAAAGTAGTTCACTTTACAGTTTGCTTTGTTATGTTTTGAGTGTTTGGTCAAGCTATCTGTGCTCTCATTTGGATCAAAACATGTTGGTTCCTTTGCTACTTGTTTCTGTTGATTGTTTCTTTCAGCATTTTGGTCTTCGAGAGGCTTAGGCTCCAGCCAAGAAGCTTGTTGTCTCTGCCTTTTTTTGATCATTTTCTTCTTGGTGTTTTTCTTTAGTCTAGGGGTCTTATTCTCTAACTTGTTGTTTTGAGAGTTCTTACTTTCTCTGGTCTGTACATACTTCCATTTATTAATTTCATTCTCTTACTGATTTAACCAAAAAAATTGTAGATAAGTTGGATCAATTTAAACAAAAAATGATCAAATATTATCTAAACTAAATGATATGATAAGAGGAGTATAATAAGATGTAATTACAACTAAAAAATGAAGATAAAAGGATAAGTATATATAAGATGTAATTACAACAACCCAAGCCTCGATCAACTCGAACATGATGTATTGATCTAGGGTCGGGCCAATCCCGATCCTAAATACCATCCCTATTCAAAAGCCAATTACGATAACATTTTCAAGGAATAGTCAGCTTTAGACCAGTAGATAAGTACTGTCAGATGAATTATGGCGCTAATCTCTCTTTGGTTTAATCAAATTTTCTAAGTAAGGATTGGTTGAATGTCAAACGTTTAATTCAAATTTTACAAAACTTATAAAATTATTAATTAAAAATTAATAAAATTTACCACTCCTCTATTTTATGATATAGAACTATTTTTATATGAAAATTTATAATTAAATCTTAAATATTCTTATCAAAATTTAATTTAAAATTTAAAATTTTCCATTCTTTTTAAAAATGAAATCAAATTATAAATATACTAAGAGACTATTCGTAAGTCACAATTTTATTATCAATATCGTTCTTCCTTCTCCTCGTCCTGATTCAACATAATATTAATAGAAAATTATTTAATAGCATTTATAACATATTTGTGTAAAAATTTAATTTTAAAAAATTAATGAAGAAATTAATTAATAATTTTTTAATAAATTTATAAAAATTTACACTCCTTTCTTAAATATTAAATTATGATACTTAATTTTTGTCAGAGAGGTTGGAGAGTTGTTGAAAAGCATATTGATAGGCTGGTGGCAACTTGTCTATTGAGATTAATACAATAGTTTTCATCCTTAGTTCCTTACCCTTAAAATCAAATTTAGGAATAAGGATAAGTTGGATTGGATCAGATTCACTTATAATTTGGTTTGAATAGATCTGATTTTTAATAAATAGTAAATAATTTGAACAAATTAATATTTTAATCAACTATAATTTAATTATTTGATTTTCAGTTAAATCAGATGAGATTGTAATATCAAGACAACTTTCTCTATTTTTGTGTTGTATGCGTATAAGATTATATGACGTTGTATAAGGTAAGATGTAAAGAGTTTCTTGATATTCAAATTTAGTAAAAGATTAAAAAATCAAATGAGCTCAACCGTAAAAACTTAGAACTGATTGATTATTCAGTTTGATTTTTAAATTTTCAATTTAATTTATTTTAATAAGTTTTATTGTTAAAATCGAACAATTTATAAATCAAAATAAATAAATAAAATTTTATTTTATAATAATATTTTTAATTAAAGTTTAAATTATTCAATGGGTAAATACAATCTTTTTTAATTATATTTCAAATTCTTTATTTTAATTTGAGCATTAGCTAATTTTATAACGTTCTAATATCAGTTAAATCTTTTAAACCTTAAACCCCTTGTCTTACTCATTTAACTTTCGATTCGGTTTTTAAAACATTAATTTTTATCATTAATTATAACTTTTTATTTTATTACACTAAATTCGAAACAAATTTATATTTTAATTAACAATATTTTATTTCATTGATTTTAAGTTAAATCGGATGTACATTCAAGACAACTTTCTTTATTTTTGTGTAGCATGTCATATAATATTTTCTTTATATTTTAAATTTTGTTTAATCTCTAATCAATTTTATGATGACTTGGTGTCGGTTGAACCTTTTAAATCTTAAATGGTCGTAAACCGTAGATACACGGTTGTCGAAATAAATAATAAATCGATAAAAACTGAGTTGTGTCTACAAAAATTATGAGAAAGTTCACCTCTGCTTTTTAAATATAAAATTATGATACTTACTTTCCTGATAAAATTTCAAAATAATACTTCATAATTTTTGTTGGAATCAAAAGGGGGTTCTATCTAGCAAAGGAGCCACCTTTTATCTCATAGAGGTTGGAGAGTTTTTGAAAAGCATATTGAAAAAACAAAAAACTTGTCTATTGAGACGAATACAATATCATGGGATTTTAAAATTTAAAGCTTAACAATATTTTTTAAAATTTAAATTTAATTCAAATTTTGATGAAAACAATATTTAATTAAAGTAAATAATAATAATATAAATAATATATGATAAATAAAAAACTCATTGAAATTGAGAGAAATACCTCATTTTTATATTTCAACTCATTAATTTCGATTTGAACGAAAAAAGTATAATTATTTGTTGTCTCTGCGAATTTTGTTTAAGGCGTAAGAAAAATTATCCAAAACACTTCTCAATTTTACAAATTAAGACTTACTTTAGTATTGGAGTGCATAAGTAGAAATAATCACTTGATTTTACATTTGAATCAAAATTCCTTAACAAGAGTCAATGCTTCTTCTTTCTTTTCCTTTACTATTTTGTCTCATTGCTTAGGATACAATTGACTGCTTTTTGAGTAACTAAAAACCACTTTACCTATTATAAAAAGTTAATACATAATTAAATTTTAATCCCTAAAAAAATTAAATTTTAATTACTTGTCATCATTTTAAGAATTTTATGCATTATTTGAAATATAATTAAATTCACCATGCACGGTTTGTGCAACAATTACTAGTTTCAGTTCCATTGTCAACCTTTACATGATTATGCAGGCTATGGGATTTTCTTCGCAGATCACGTAACACCTCGGACATCCACTGCCCCAACAGTCACACACTGGCCTTCCATAACAACCATGACAAGAACAATAACACGGCGGCAACGGCCAACCATGGCTCGGATAACATGGTCCCCACGCATACACACAACAATCGCATCGTGGTGGTAGTATGGGCTTTGGAGTTGGTTCAGGCGGTTTTGGAGTTGGCTTCACGATCTCAATTCCATCAATTATCTTACCACCTTTGCAGCGTATCTTTTTCTTAATCTTCTCCGGACTGCAACACACCACGGTAATATTCACTGCGTTGTTCTTTTCATCGTACTCCTGGTTTTCAATTTCTGTTGTTTACAAATCCAAATTCCCAGGCGATCAAAACTTAGTTACTATGTCCATTTTTGCGTTCATACTGAATTTAGACACAATTGGAGATTAAAAAAGAAAAAGAGACACTCACGAGGAATGTTGCACAACACTTCCTTGATTTTCTTCTTGCATTTCTCGCATTTCAAATCAACCTTAACCACCATTTTTGTTACCTGTAAAACAGTACAACACTTGCATGTAAACAACTCTTACAA
>JAOQMR010000003.1:3924605-3944232 GCA_027563865.1 Erythroxylum pelleterianum
TGGTTGTGTGGTTTATTCTCGCTCCAAGAGATGGCAAGATATCGTCACTGGAAAAGAAGCTGCCATGAGGAACACCACGCATTTGAACATCTTCACTACAGAACCGTTGCAAGAAGTTTTTAGCATACGAAACCGACATCTTGGGAGGGCTAGCTTGAATATCTGAAGGCTATGTTGCTAAAAAGATTTTCTGGGTCTGAGTTCCCTGAGAATGGCAAAGTATATAAATACAGATTCCCGTGACTGGGGACACGGGCAAAGCTCCTTTTTATCAACTTTTTTATCGAATACTCTTGACATGATTCTGCTTCAGGTGAGCTTAGCTAAGTAGTGCGTCAATTGAAAAACAGGAAAAAGGTGAAAATTTAACTTTAGTTGGTGTCTGAACAAGAACGGTAACCAAAAAAGTAGGATAAAAAAGGAAGGCTCTGAGTGGAAGCAAGAACAGGAAGTGGGATAGCAGTACGAATGGCGGACATATGGATATAATGCAGATGCAAAGACAAATTGGTTCTGGGAAGAAGATATGTAGGAAGGATCACAATCTATATGCTAGAGTGTGTTGGTGGAAAATCCACCATCAAGACGTGTGGAGGCGTGAATCATATTCATTTTATGGACAGCACCATTGCTTGAGCGAAAACGTGTTGAAGTTTTCATTTCAGAAACCAGAACTGGACCAGACATTCTTAGCAAATTTGGAAGGTCCTCTACAAAGTGAGGAAGCCACGTGGACCAATGGTAGCTTCATATAGAGACCTGGGATTTTTTCTCATCTCCCTCCAAGAAAACCAAATAGAAAAAAGATCAGCAAAGGATAAGTGAAGAAGTCTCCTGAAAGACCTATGTTTCGACAACCCCCGAGTCTATTTCGTTTTAACCAAGATTCCTTCATAGATTTATGATAAATGCAGCTTCTTAGAAGTGCAAAGATTGCTCCTTTATGCAAGTCAATCAGAATGGTATGTGAGTAATTGTTCCTGCCACGTGTCTCCCTTCCCTGTTGACATGGATATGTACTATGTTTTGACACGATTTCATCAGCCGACCTCTTATCCTCAGGTTGGTTTCGCCGACCTCATCAATGATGGCCCCGTCTAAATTTATGATCTAGTTCATTGCTCGATATTAATTTATAAGTTATTTGTTGAAGAGTACACAAGAAATGAAGAGGCAAGTTCCAAAATCTTCCTGGAAAATGGAGACGTTATGTAATCTAAGAAAGCTTGGAGGTGACGGGAAGCTTCAGAAAAGTTCTCGTTTATTTTTACATGTGAATGAGGCTAAAGGAGCCGTAGAGATGGAGGGCCATCCTAAAAAGAAAGATTCTTTCCGTGGGGATGATGGAGTGTTGGACAAGCAGATTAAGACCACTAGCTGAGCATTTGAGGCACACCAAGCTGTTGGAAACAGTTGAAGATTTCACAAGAATTGTGATGTAAAAGTAAAACCATGCATTCCTTCTTATCTTAATCCAAGCACTTTCGTCTCTTATCTGGAATCTAACAACAGTTGATTAGATTTGTTAACACTTAAACCTTTTCATTGGTCTTCCAGGCTCCAGCTCTCATGAATAGAGCAAAACTTGATAATCTTTGTCAGAACGTGGTTATGTCTATCCCATAGACTCATTTCATCTCAATCGCGAATAAAATTGTTATAATGTTATGAACGTTTTGACTAACAGATTCAGTTCATCTTGTTGTATTTTGTTTCCTTTCACTTTCATTCCTGACAAGCATACGGAAAGCATTCCAAGTTGATGTGCATGTTTCCCTGTTAGTTGGAGCTCACCTAAGTAGGAACTGACCCGTCTACACTTAAGCATCAAGCACGGCTGCCAATTTAAGGCCAATGTTTGGCTAATTCATGCACATTTTGCTTTTCTGATAAATGTTGAAGATGAAATTTCATTGTCAAGGACCAGAAATGATCCGTTTTCATAATGAAATATTACAAACGTGATTATGGTTGTTTATGTACTGTTTAAAAGGAATTGGATTCCTAAGGAGATTCGAGTGATAAAGAAATTTTATCTGTTTAAAGGATTCCAAATTTTTTAGCAAATGGCAACATGGATAAAATTATATCAATGTATTAAAAATCCGACCGAAAGTTAAACTAGTAAGATAAGATATACTTAAGGTTTATCCGGTATTAAACCATCATAAAATTGATTAATATTAAAGAATTTGAAAAATGGTTGAAAGTGATTGTCAAAAAAATTAAAGTTTAATTAAAAAAGATATTGTTAAATAAAATTTAATTGATTTATTTTGGTTTATAAGAACTTATTAATTTACAAAAATTGACCTTTTTTAACAATAAGAGTTATTAAAGTAAATTATGTGACTGCAATAGTATGCATCAATTAAGATTATCATTATCTTAAATATATTGAATTTTTTTTTATATTTAATAGGACCAACTTTAAATTATAATATTGTATATATCCTTTCTTCTTCTTTTTTTCCTCAATAGCTCTTGACCATTATTTGTTTCTCAAAAGTACACAGAAAAAAATAATAACATTGAACTCTCTTGGTGTCACACTTAATAATAATATTTGATTTTAATACCTACTACCATGACCTAAAGGTTTCTAACCAATAATTAAAAAATCAAATTAGTTAAGCTAGTTCAACCGTGAAAGCTTCAAGTTGATAAATTTTTTAGTTTGGGTTTCAATTTTTTAGTTTAATAAAATCTTATTATTAAAAATTAATTGGTTCATTAATCAATCGGTTCGTTTTCGTAAGCTGATAGTTTTTTATAAATCAATATAAACAAATTAATTTTTATTAATTAACAATTCTCTTTTTCAATTAAACTTTAAATTTTTTTAGTGATAACAATCTCTTTCAATCATATTTTAAAGTCTTTAATTTTATTTAATTTTTAACCAGCTTTATAACGAGTTAATATCAATTGAGCATTTTAAACTTTAAACTTCTTATCTTACCGATTTAATTTTTGGTCTGATTTTTAAAATATTATTTCTAACAGTTAACTCCTCACGTTTCCAGTTATATACCAATTGAAAATAGATCAGAAGTTGTAAATAACAAGATAATTTTAAAATAGACGTCCGAATCAGTTCATTACTTACAAGTAGTGTCAAATTTAGGTTTAGCTTTCCTCATTATTGATTATTTCTGTTTAGAAAGTAAGGCAGAGGAAGATTTATGATGACAAAGAACGATCCTCTCCAACCAATTAGCAACTAACATCTGTATCCTGTTTTCACCAAATAAAGAAGACCAAAGGGAAAAGTTAAAGGAACGCAAAGTTTCAA
Organism: Erythroxylum pelleterianum; assembly: GCA_027563865.1. Taxonomy (NCBI): domain Eukaryota; kingdom Viridiplantae; phylum Streptophyta; class Magnoliopsida; order Malpighiales; family Erythroxylaceae; genus Erythroxylum; species Erythroxylum pelleterianum. The sequence goes on from JAOQMR010000003.1 coordinate 3,927,901, forward strand.
AGTGATGTTTAATTAAGTTCATCATTAGTTTTCAACCTACTTTGATAAGACCTTTTCTCAGCATTACTGATTAAACTTTCCCTAAAGAAAAGCAAAGATGTTCAAAACAAAAGAAGAAAAAAAAGTGAAATCTACTGGACGGAGATTGACTGAATGATTAAGGAAAATGGTCCTGATAAATGATTACGATCCGTGCATGCATGTTCAACTTCACCTTAACCCTTCTTCATCAGACCTGTCCGTGTCTAGCAGCTGGTCCATTGTTTGGTTATGATGAACTTGGAACGTTTTTGGAAGGTTGCAAAACCTTATTCTATACAAGAAGTGTACGTAATGGATGGTTATAACCATCTCTTCTTTCATTGGAATAGAACAACCCTCAGCCCCATACATCATGATCCAAAATTTAACATCACATAATAACTTGCGCGTAGGAATATTCCCATCTACTAAGGATATAAAGGCCATATATGTTCTAAGCATAAACACCCTTGTAATTGTCACTGTTATGCCAAATTCTTGCATGTTTGTAAGCGGAACATCAGAAATTAAAGTCAAAGAGACTATCTTTACCTTTTCTAAGCATTGGACTACATGTATATATATATGCCTTGAATCGTTTTCCTTTAGTAAAGGGGTGGTAGAGAGAGTAGCTATCACTTACTAAATGAGAGGAATCCGACATGATAACATTTTCCAAAAACTGGAATTTTGCTTGTTAATCACCATAAGAAAATCTATAAATAGAATCATATTGGCATCTTAAGAAAGTGCTTCTTAATCATTAAGTATCGGTCACTACAGCTCGATCCTCCTAATCAATGATACAGCCATACATGATGGTTGTCGTTGGAAACACTTTAATCTAAGATGGCTACCTTAGAGATAACAACAAGATATATATATATATATATATATATGTTCTAGGCACAAGGCTATAGATATGTGCATATTGTTGGGAATTTAGACCTTCCGAACCCATATCCAAGGATATTTGATAGACACAAATATTATAAATAAAGAAATAATAACAACAAGAGAATTTAAGTGAAAATTCTCAAACCGGAGGGAAAAAAATCACAGGCAACAAAAAGAAAATCCACTATGTGAAAAATCCTTACAATCACACAATTTTTCCTTTCACCTAATCCTCCAATACACCAACACACCCACAAAGAAATACACACAACAAACTCTCCAACTCTCACCTCAAAAGAGGAATTTAACTAGAATCAAATTTGTCATACAAATCTTTGATTTTATATTGATGCATTAACTAAGGAGATAGCAACCTCCTTATATAAGTAAGAGTCTTCTCTCAATTGTTCTCCCTAACCAATATAGGACAAACAAAAGAGCCAAAACCCAACACACACATATATATGTTACAGTTACAAAGCTACAGATATGTGCATGGCCGTCCGTGAAACGCTGCTAGTGCTATAGAAGATGCTACGTGCTATATAGAATCTTTTAAAGGAAAGGCAGACTTTGTGGTAAACCATTGTGTACACATATTGGAAATAAATAATAAAAAGATGAACGCATATGAGATCTAAAAGAATTTTAATACCAAATACATACAATTCGAAAAGATGAGAAGCTAAAGTGATTTATAATCTTCATGACACACGATCTCATGAGCAGCATGTTAATGTTGATGATAAGTTACAACCTTACCTTTTGTAAATAAGATCGAAAAACATAATCTTTAGGTAGTTTTATTACCGATTTTAAACTTTCAACCTTATGTATTAATGATTTAACTTTTGGTTCGTTTTTTAAAAGATTACGTAAGAGACCGCAATTATAGAATTAGACAAGTATTGCCCAACAAATTTCTAGAGATTCCTTTAGATTTCCTAGCGTGTGTGGTTGCATAGTTCTTAAGACTCCTGGTCCCTGCCAGGGTTGATGGAAAACGTTAAAATGACAGCAAAGTAGAAATAAAACACTTGGATTGCTCGTGATGTGCATTATTCAGTGGCTTTGAGCCCCCCAGAAGAAGGTTCTCAAGGTTGATATCCATTTGCCTACGGCACTCTATTTCCAACTTAGTAATTTGGCTGGTCCACTTGGATAAAATTGCCTTCCGCAATGAAGATGCAGTTAGTGTATGAGGTTGGGAGGATTTTGTTTGACTTCTTCGTCTGCTTTTCTTGTCTCTTGTGTAGATTGGACAAAGAGGGAATTCTTCCTTTTCTTCTTCCTATCAAGCAGCTGTTAACAAAATCAAATCAAGACTCATCAACAAGAACTAAAACCCACCAAAGATGACGGTTCCTTCTAATTTTTATCTTCTGTTTGACATCTTTCTTTTCTTTTTTTGGATTACATATCAATATAAGATTATGAAGTAGGCCCTTGTAGAAATTGTGAAATTTAGCAAAGTCGACATGAACATGAATCCTTTGTGAATGAAGCAAAATTAGAAGGCAATTCAATGTGCATGATCACCAATTAGTTATGTTGTTTTATTTTCAAGCGGCTGACTTCACTAGTAACAAGCATTGCATCACTTGAGGATTCGTGATGGGATCTAGCAATAGCCAATGAGACCTCAGCGAAGTGATGTTGAAAGAGAAGGATGGCACAGATATCTAATCAAATATCATAGCTTTCGGATTAGAACTAGAAATCTCGGATGCTTCAAATTTTCCACTATATGTGCAGATATTTTCTACATCCGTGAGTCTTCAACAACTGATTAATTGGCTACTACAATTAATGCCACCAACCAGTTGGTGCCGGGAGCAGAAGGCAGATAGATCTCTTCATTTTAAAAGGTATGTGTATATTCACGGATAAGATCTTTGCATATAATACTGTGTCAGCTTTGTCCAGACGATCCATCCACACATTTTTCTGAGTTTCAGAAAAATTATGTGGACGGGGTCGTATGAGCACAGAGGATTTGATCCCGGATATTCGCAAGACAAATGCGCTGACTTGACAGCTAGTGCAGACCCCTTATACCTCAAACTGGTATATTCAAGTTCATCCAATGATCGGCGGGAAGGAAGGATTGATCTCTACCCTATGTAGATTATTGACAGTAGACGTTTGCAACATGGCGTGAAGGGCAATTGTAGGCGCCAAGCCAGTGCTGTTAGTATGGCTTTTTGCAATCTTCTCATGATGGAGATGAAGAGGGCCTTCCATGGTCCACACTTTTTCAAGTAGTGGTTGCAATTGCACTTACCATTTCTGCTAACCAATTGTGCCCTAATGCGGATTCCATGTTTTCTTTCAGTAATTATTTCTAGCTTTACATAAACACCACTATGTGCATCATTAGACTGCAGATAACATTTCTATAACCCTTTCTTTCAGATACCCTTTTGTCAACTTGTTAATGGTTGGTAAGCTTGAGATAGAAAACCAAAAGAACTCAAATTTTTCCATTTAGAAACTTGTACCGTTACGTGCTTTTGCTAATGATAAATCATCACATAGGAACTTGATATGATTTTGGTAATATGAACAGGCTTACATTCCCACCACACAAGATGGAATTCTAAAATATCAATAAACACCCTCATACAATCTTGGGTTAAGGACTAAGCAAAGTTGAGGAGTAGTCTCTCTCACTGACACTGCCAAACTCTGATGGTGGTCCATTAACAAATCGCCAAGAGAGATCCCAGAGGTCAGAAGTTCTCGCTGAAATGGCACTAACAAGTCTATTGTGAAGTTTTGGTCACATTGGTTAATTTCATGAATGAGATAAACAAGTAGCGACTTGTGCTCGCAGTACTACTGCAGCTTTCAACAGAAACAATCATCCCTGCGGCAACTATCAAGCAGCTTACGTAAATGGTGGTCCTTGGGTAGGTATGGTACTGGGTTGCCACGATTCTAGTGTTTGTGAAAGCTGCCCCAGGATCTTCCAATTGAGACCACTTGAACAAGATTTCAATAGCAATAAGTTTGTCGTTCGTTCATGCGTCTTTGTACTAAAAACAAATAATTTCTTGTTATACCAAATCCATGTTCATAGGCAATGAATTGCGTTGTGCAAACTTGTAGGAGGTTCATAATTTACAACCTTGACGTCAATGAATACTGTAATACATTTCTTTCTGTCATATCGAATTCAATTGTATCATTGTTGAACAATCACAGCATATTATCAAACAATTAAATCAGACAAAAGCAAAGTGGAGAGGATGCATATAGCTTCAGCAAATAGGCTATCAAAAACTGTGCTGTACCAATGGCGATCTATATATGATCAGATCTTTATGTAACATAAGTTTTAATGTCACATCGATACCAAAGCTTGAAAAAAAGAAAGATCGTTATCGTTTTAATGTCATCATATGTTTCATAACCCAGAATAGCAAACTAAAGGAGAAGTGGCCTTGGTAGCTCCAGCCTTCAGTACAGATATAGAGTCATAGACATGCAAGTTATTTGGTGAGAACAAACAGACACCTCTCTAAGTGCCCTTTTTAACCTCTGCGTGCAAGTGCCCTTTGACATTGACTTTGGGTGGCATTATCCCATCTCTAAGTGTAAGGGCATCAGATACAAGGATCGGAAGTGCGCATTGGCCTGAGAATTTCAGTTGTACAAAATCAATAATAGTTTCATCAGAATGGTTTTAGGCTATCAGTGCGCAAACCTAAACTTTGTCCTTTGGATAAGCCTCATTTGCAGTCTTCCTTTTGGTGAATCTCTTTGCATTATCCTGTGAAGGGACACTGACCACGAAATGTGGCAGGCGAATCTCACTTTCATCCAGGCCTGATCCTTTAAACACATGTATTTGAGAAGTAAGGATTCTCATTCTAATTTTATGTTCAACTATGTCCAAATGGCCAAAATCACTAATTTTATGTTGTCCAACTGTGTCCTTTAGCTATTAGACAGAATTAAAGAGTCTCTAAACTCATATCCATAAGTTAAAACGGCGTCGTTTTAAGCATTAGACAGGATTAGATATCATAAAATTAAACAGAAGATCTAAACTTATATTTGAGCTACACTTCATTCGAGTTTAACTCACAAAGCAGTCCACCAAATGGCATTACCAATTAGATTTCATGATGTCCATTAAGACGATCATATAATTTTGCGGGAGTAGTCTAATTAGCATTCTTAAAGAAGATATGTACCACCGACACCGAAGTCCAATGGTAAGGTGTTGGTCTTTGCTTAAGTAAGGTTGGAGGTTCGACTCCTGCTTATGCATACAACAGTGTTAAATACTCGGTGATAGTATTTTGCCGCCCTTTGAGGTCCCACCTGGCACGAGCGAGGAATAGTTTGGGTATAGTAAGGACTTTAAGGTATCATTGACAGTTCGGGCCTACCTAGGATATCTCGTGGGTTAACCCAAAAAAAATGTTATAAGGTCTTTGAACACTACTATATAAACAATTACCTATTTTTTTGTCATACTCAATTTACTAAAATTCAAGCTTAATATTTCTTTAGATGTCTTAACTCAAAACTTTTTAAATTGAGTTTACAATATTACGATGATCTTGACCTTGAGCTGAGTCAAAATTATTAATATGATCAAATTTTATAACTAAATGTACTTAACAAAAAAAATTATGAGTTTAGCTTTAATCTATCAAGCTTTGTTATAATTTTAAAAATTAAGTGTACATATTATAATAACAACAACAACAATAACTCAGTAGAAATCTCACAATCACACAGGATTTAGAGAGAACCAATAGTACGTAACCTTACTCCTAATTATTGGATAATTTTTGTCCTTTCCTATAAAGTTGAAAAACATTTAATTACAATTTTGGTTTTTCAACAACTTATCAGTTAAGTTACGTAATTTGATCCAGATAAACATAATAAAATGACTCAATAAATGATCTAAATCAATGAGTCAAAGTCCGTGTGAAAATTATATCTCAACCAATGTTATGAATACCGTACTGGGCTCGATACCGGATTGGGTTCTGGAACGGAACTGTACCGGTACAGGTCAGTACCAGGTACTGTTTCGGAAAATTTTTTAAATTTATGAAATAGTCCCTAAAAGTTTTTAAAAATTGCAAAATAGTACATATTGGTATATTATACAGTTGTATTGTATACTTTACTAGTTTACTGTTTACATCAATCATGCTTTCATAAATCTTAATAATAAATAATAATGAATATTATTCATTTTATTTTACATATATCTTTATTATATTTTAATTAGTTCTATATATAATAATTATCTATATAATATATATATAATAATTATCTAAATATAATAATTAATTGTAAAATAATGAAAAAAATTAAGTATTTTCTAGTTTATCAAAATTAAGAATTTTTTTAGAATTTTTGTTTTTTCACATTCCATTTCATTTTACGTTTAATTAGACATAATCACAATTTTAATTTAATATATAAAATTAATTTAATAATTATTAATAAATGTAATTATTTTGAAAATAGATAAAATTTGATTTAATAATTGAAAATATATAAAATAAATATTAGTTTATAAATAATAATTTTAAAATTATTTATTTTAAGAAATAAAATATTTTTATTAGTATTTATTAATAAATATTATATAAAAATATTAAAATAAATTTAAATAAAAATAATTTATTAGTAATAAAAATAAATTATTTTTAAGTTTTATTTAATTTATAATTATTATTAAGAATAAAATGTTTATTATTATTTTTAAAAATTTGAAAAAAATGGGGAGAAGGATAGGTAGGAGAGAGAGGGGGAAATTTTGAAAATTTTGCAAAAAAGTCCCCCAATTTTTTAAAATTTTCGGTACCAGCTGGTATTTGACCGGTATTTTAAATACAGGCCGGTACAGCCGAAATTGGCCGGTACTGGCCGGTATTTTTGGCTGGGACCCAAGACGAAATTCGGGTACCGTTTTCCGGCCAGTATCAATCGGTACAGTACGAATCTCTAAACGTTGATTAAAATAATGCATTGATATGATATTTAACTGAGAGAACGTTAAACCCTCATAATTTTTATCTATTTAAAGCATTTTTAAATGTTTTGAAAAAGTTACGATTCAATTTAAAATTTTGAAAATATTAAGATTTAAGTTGTATTATGGTATAAATTTTAACGTTCAAATTGCATTTTCCCTAATTATTGTTATAAGTTATGACCACTTTTTTGATAAGTTAAGGATAATTTGTGTTAATTTAAATCATATTTTTATCGGAGAATCATAAAAAGTATATATACATTATTTTTTAATCTTATTTAATATTTCTGTAATATTGGAAATAACATGTAGTCTAAACCTTGTCTCCTTTCCCTGTTTTGATAAATTATGCCACTTGAGCGTGAGCTCAACATGACGAGTCTCTTATACTAATGGTAATGTTTGAATTTGGAGAAGGATATGCATACCTAATTAGCACATCAAAGTTTTAATATTAATGCTTGTTTCTAAGTATGACATTTGGGACATTCTCATTCACTAAGAGAACATTTTATACAAAAATGTTCACTAAGATAAGAGACAAAGAATTTTTAAGGGTTTGTTTAATTAATATATAAAATATAGTAAAAGTTCTAAAGATTTATTAAATAATTTTACAATAAAAAAGGCGAGTGCATTCAAAAAATAAATGTTGACTAATTGAATACAACAATAAGAACAAAAATAATAACACCAGTAACAACTCAAACTTAGTAAAAATCTTACCAATACATATAATTTAAAGAGGTCTAATAATACGCAACCTTACCTCTAATTAGTTGAGAGACTGTTTTTTAATGACTCACGTGAAAGCAATTGAATGAATCTCATAATTTAATTTAAACAAATAATATATTTAAAATATAATTAGTTGGCTATTGTTTATTCTTATAAATTTATTTAATATATATATATATATATATTCGATGAATTTAGATTTAAAATATATAAAAGTCTATCTTTTAAGTATAATAAGTATGAGGAATTGGAACTTTATATTTTAGTGGTTCTCAAACCAAATTCATTTTGGATTGGAACTTTAAAACAACATTGCTTTTGCCTTTTGTTTTGACCAAGACAAAGCAGACTTCCCACGTATGCATGCTTGCCCCGTGGAATCCACTTTGTTCTTGTCTTTCTCAAGAAAAAGCGAGCAACCCACGAGCTTTTGTCCTACATGGCCACTGACATGGGCGAAAGTGGGGCCCGAATCTTCCAGCATGGCACTTTGCACGTGGGCCCACTGCAAAAACCCAGAAGAATGCCAGGGTGGCGTTCGTGACACCGAGACAAAAGTGTGTCAGTCCCTACTCGGCACGTGTCTTCCACATGCTTAGAAAAAGGTGGCTTCGGCCATTGCCAGCCCTTCTTTGAGCTCATTATTGTTACTTTGTTTATTCGCATATGAAATCAAGTCATTTCATTGAATTCCATACCCATGCCTTAAAAATTAGGGTTAAACCCGATTTGAGTAAAATGCCCTTCCGAATACCCTACAATACTAAATTGTCAAGTTTAATTACAAATTAAAAATTTTAATTATTTTAATAATGAATTATGTTAAAATTACTTCATAAAATTTTAATATGATAAGATATTTTAAAGTCATTTTCAAATAATAAAAGTAAATTTTTATACAACAGCATCATCCAGTTGAATTCCGCTTAAATGTGAGATTTGAGGAGATTTAGTAGTCTGCAGTGGAGCCAATAAAAGTATATTTTTATAATAAACAAAATTGAGTTTGCATTTTTTACCTTAAAAAATCAATACTATTGTCTTTATAATAACTCATAAGCATACAATTATAGTTATGGCTTTGAGTCTTCAATTCTTGAAAGAACAAACAACTAATATTTGGTTATTATATATACATTAAGAAAGAATCACTCTACTAGTTAGAAATAAGGCTACGTATTATTTAACTTTTTTAAACTCTGAGCAACAAGATTTTAACAACACTTAGATTGACACTTACATATAGAGATAAAAAATAATGGTAAGTCAACCTTAAGGTGCAGATGAGTTGGTAAGGGGCTATTTTGGCTTACGTGAGGTCGCGAGTTTGAATTGTCCTCATATATGCAGCTGTTTATCAGAGTTTTGCCTCCCGTAAGAGATGTCTTCCCGTAATTGAGACCCTCTTAAGATACCCTTTGAGAAAAAAAATGAAAAGTCCAACAGACCATTTATAAACTAAATTAAATAATGGGCAGCCATACTCAATAGCAAAATAATTATTATTTTGTGTATTAGATAAGAATAAATGATATTTTTAATATTTATATATTTTTTGGTAACATAGGAATGGGTAGGCATTTAAAGAAGGCTGAAGTGATATTCTCATTGAAGTGACCTGAAGACCACTTAACCCCGTTATATATTGTTCTCATTTCACACTTTTCTAACTAAAGCAGCGACCTTTGTATGTATGTACTCTAAAAGATATACAAAGCAGTACTTCACAGGCACTATTCTCTTTCTCTTGTCCTTATTCTGTCAAATCCCAGATACCAGAGAGGGAGAGAGATAGAGGTAGGAGTAAGATTTCTCTTTTGTGTCAATGGCGACCAATAACCATACCTACGGAGGAACAGACACAGAAAAGGCCAAGCAGGAGTCCGCAGAAGAATATGAGAGGTGTTCTGTAGAAGAAGTGGCACTTGTTGTGCCCGAAACAGATGATCCAACACTTCCAGTGTTGACATTTCGTGCATGGTTTCTGGGTTTTACCTCGTGCACTGTTCTCATCTTTCTCAACACTTTCTTCACTTACCGTACACAGCCTCTCATCATCTCAGCCATTCTGATGCAGATTGGTGTGTTGCCCATTGGCAAGTTCTTGGCTAGGATTTTGCCCACCACTCAGTACAACATTTTTGGCCGGGGGTTTACTCTGAACCCTGGGCCTTTTAACATTAAAGAGCATGTGATCATTACTATCTTCGCTAACTGTGGTGTGTCTTATGGTGGAGGTGATGCCTACTCTATTGGTGCCATTACTGTTATGAAGGCTTACTATAAGCAAAGCCTCAGTTTCATTTGTGGTATCTTCATAGTCTTAACTACTCAGGTAACAAATTCTTCTTCACGGTTTTTCTCTAATGAGTTTTCTGCCAGAACTTATGGCAGAACTCGTTTCATTTTTTTTTTCTTCTAATTTTTGGGTATGTTAATGCAGATATTAGGCTATGGGTGGGCTGGTATGCTTAGGAGGTACCTGGTTGATCCTGCTGAGATGTGGTGGCCTTCAAACCTGGCTCAGGTTTCTCTGTTCAGGTCTAAATTCTTTCCTGGTTTACCTTATATTTTCATTTTGTTTCTGCCCTTTAGATTTCTTGGAAAATTCCATTCCTTTTTTTATACAATTTCACTTGTTGACATAGAACAACATGTTCATTAGTCATTGTTTTGAGCTAAAGTTTGCTACCAATCTGTCGATCGAACTCCTGACATGATACTGATTTCTGTGAAATGATTTAAAGATTACATTCCTGAAGGCAATTTGTGTTTACTAGTGAACCTGATTCCGGAAATTTTTTGTTTCTGCAGAGCACTTCATGAAAAGGATTCCAACAAGAAAGGCATGACTCGGATGCGATTTTTCCTAGTTGCCATGACGGCGAGCTTTATCTACTATGCATTTCCAGGCTACTTGTTTCCAATCCTGACGTTTTTCTCATGGGTATGCTGGGTGTGGCCTCATAACATCACAGCTCAACAAGTAGGTTCAGGTTACCATGGACTAGGTATTGGTGCCTTCACCTTTGATTGGGCTGGAATTTCTGCTTATCATGGTAGCCCCCTTGTGACTCCATGGCATTCCATTCTCAATGTTGGGGTTGGATTTATCATGTTCATCTACATAATAGTCCCTATCTGTTACTGGAAGTTCAACACTTTTGATGCTAGGAAGTTCCCAATATTTTCCAATCAGCTATTCACTTCTGCTGGCCACAAGTACGATACCAAGAAGATCTTAACTCCGAATTACGAACTCAATATCCCGGCTTACAATAGTTACAGCAAGCTATACCTCAGTCCTCTGTTTGCCCTGTCAATTGGATCTGGATTTGCAAGATTTACTTCAACACTCACTCACGTTGCCCTGTTTCATGGAAGGTATACTGATTGTTGTAAGTGCTTGTCATATTTTCTTAATCTGATTGCAATCCTGACAAAGAACATGTTTGATGAATTTTTACGTTGTTTAGAGATATATGGAAGCAGAGCAGATCAGCAATGAAGACCACGAAATTGGATGTTCATGCAAAACTAATGAGAAATTACAAGCAAGTGCCTGAATGGTGGTTCAGTATTCTATTAGCAGGGAGTATTGTTCTATCTTTATTAATGTCTTTCGTCTGGAAAAAAGATGTTCAGCTTCCATGGTGGGGCATGCTCTTTGCATTTGGGTTGGCTTGGATTGTTACCCTTCCTATTGGAGTCATTCAAGCAACTACAAACCAGGTAATGCAGCCTACACCAGACTATTACCAGCAGTTTTTTATTACACAAGAACTACTGATGTAGAGCCCTGAAATGAGAATTCATGTTATCCGTATTGCAGCAACCTGGATATGACATAATAGCACAATTCATCATTGGGTATGTTCTGCCAGGAAAACCAATTGCAAACCTGCTTTTCAAGATTTACGGGCGAATCAGCACGATTCACGCTCTTTCTTTCTTATCGGACCTGAAACTCGGTCATTACATGAAAATCCCACCTAGATGCATGTATGTTGCTCAGGTATTGCAACAAAGGAACTGAAATATGCTTTAGTAATTCCTGGATTTGTTATTACAGTGTGATAACTGATACGATGAAGGTTTCTGGTTATTTGTTTTCCTTAGTTGGTGGGAACTGTAGTTGCTGGGATAGTCAACCTTTCAGTTGCCTGGTGGATGTTGGATAACATTGATAACATATGCGATATCGACAGTCTCCATCCTGATAGTCCTTGGACCTGTCCCAAGTACCGAGTGACATTTGATGCTTCTGTGATATGGGGACTCATCGGACCAAAGAGGCTCTTTGGACCTGGAGGGTTGTACAGGAATTTGGTATGGCTATTCCTGATTGGAGCTTTCTTGCCAGTGCCTGTTTGGATGCTGAGCAAAATTTTCCCTGAAAAGAAATGGATTCCATTGATAAACATTCCTGTCATATCTTATGGATTTGCTGGGATGCCACCTGCAACTCCAACCAACATAGCGAGCTGGCTCATCACAGGTCTCATCTTCAACTACTTCGTCTTCAAATTCCATAAACGCTGGTGGCAGAAATACAACTACGTTCTTTCTGCGGCATTGGATGCTGGGACAGCTTTCATGGGTGTGCTCTTGTTCTTTGCTCTCCAAAATAACGATGTAACCTTGAAATGGTGGGGAACAAAGCTTGATCACTGTCCTCTGGCGACTTGTCCCACTGCACCAGGAATCAAGGTTGATGGATGTCCTGTCTTTACGTAGCCACGAACCTGGACTGGACTAGGTAGAGCTGATCTGATTTAGGTGTTCACATCGAATTGGAATATAAACTAGAGGGGAGATTAGAGAGCAGGAAATGACAAGCTTGTTTCCCTTTTCTGTACTATTCAATTCGAGCGCAGTTAGTCATGGCTTTATCCTAATCTCACTCCATGATAAGTGTTAGGTCAACTCTAGTTTGCTTTCAGTTTTTAGTGTTTGTTTGTTTTTATTACAAATAAAAATCTGTTTGCTTGGTATTACTATACTAATTACATATTATATAAAATTTAAGAATAAAGTATTTTAATTAAATAAATTTATTTTAATCTCTTATATAATGTTTATTAACAAAATATTAAACTTATTTTATTAAAATAAGTTAATTTATGAGTAAGACCAAATAGTAATACTTGAGTAAGACCAAACACATTTATGACGTCCGATTAAGGAATCATGTAATTAACTTTTATATGAATTGAGTCCATTCTATTAAAAAATTAGTAGAAATTTGATATATAAAATATTTAATAAACTAAAATTTTAAAAGTTTACTATTATCTTATTTATATTTATATTTTTATTAAAATTATAACAATTTATTTATTAAAAAATTTATACGTGGGCTGATATGAATATGCAATTTAGGTGGCCTTCCATATCAGCAAAGCTAAGGGCAATGGTTAACCCCATTAACTGTTAAGTAATATTTATAAAAAATTGAAATTATCTAATTAGTGTCGAAAAATAATTAATTATTTTTCTAAGATATAATTTGCCCTTTATAGTTTATGTCATAGCAACATGAAAATCTCAGGCTTTCATAGTCCATATGATTACAAATCAGTGAAATGCTTACAATGGACCGACTTTTCCCATGGATAATGAGATTTGACTGAAGCGCCATCCGAGTGAGCCATGGTAACATTCAATGTCACAATCTCCCCATACCCATTCGTCTCCGTTATTATTTGTTATTACAAGCTTGCAAAGGGCTAGATAACATGTGCAGAAAGTTCACTGTCCCGGTACTATAGTGTCGAGTGCCACTGTCGGCAGAGAGCAATGTCAATGTCTTGTGTTTCCTGACATGGGCTGGTCTGCAAGATGAGTTCCTGGGTATTCGCAGAACCTCGAGGCAACATGCTCTTTCCAAGTCGGGTATAGAATGGAGGCGTGAAGGAAGATCAATAACGAAATCTCCAAATTCATCTGTCACAACTTGTGCTGAACTTGTTCTTCCGCCTAGCTTCCCTCGTGTTCGGCAGCTGACAGTCACCAAGGCACCTGTCAGAATTTCGAAGTAGTGTAGAAAAGATTATAGCAGTGAACAAACTTTGGTGCATAATGGAGGAGGCAGACACCGGAGAGTAGGGTTATGTGAAGTGGATATGTACGTTTTAAAAGAGAAACCAAAAGGAGACAAAACAGTAGGAACTAGGATTGGCAAAAATGGCCTGGTCTAAAATTTAATTAAAATTTGGACCACTGATTAAAATTTAAATCAAATTCGAATTATAAAAAGGTAAAAATTTATAATTAGGTCATATTTAGTAATTAGTTGTTAGTTGATACTAACAGCGGTTAACTGACAGTGAATTTATATAGCTGATTTGACCAACAAATAATATCAGTTGTTTATTTAAAGATGTTTGGTAAAATTAACTATTTAATATTAGCTATTTATGTATAAAATAACTTATAAGGACGTGATTTAAAAAGAAAGATTTATAAAGACATGAGTAATATATCTTAATATTTCTTAGAATATTTTCATAAGAATTTATGTTTATGTTTTAATTTGCTTTAATCAATCAGACAAAATTAAATAAATTAAAGCCTATTTTCCTATGTTGAAAATAAAAAATATTTATTTAAATTTATGTTAGAAACTAAATTGAAAAAATGTAGGAATTTTTGAGCATAAAACTTATTTTTAATTCTATGAAAATTTACTCCCTTAATAAAATTAGTCTTACCTTATAATTAAAACTAAAAAAGTTTTTTAATAATTTAATCTATTAAATTAACATTAAAATAACTTTTAGACATAGTACCTATTTGTAGAAATATTTTTATTTTTAAAAACATTTAAATATAAAATATATTTTATTTAATAATTTAATTCTTCTTAATTACAAACTTTAATCCAAGTATTAATAAGTACAATGAATACAACTCAAAACTTTCCTGCCCAACCCAATCTTTGAATCTAACATTAAAGAAAAGTTTGGTTAGTATAAAATAATTTGGTGGTAGTTTTTGTATTGTACAATATCAAACACAATGATACTTATTTTATTTAATTAAAAATTGACTAATTTTAAAAATAATAATAAGATATGAAGGACAAAATTTTATTGCAAAAAAATTCCAACTTGGTTTAATTTTTAAATAAACCAAAATATATTTTTTGACTTCGAGTAAATTGAATTCACACTTAATGCTTATTTATCTCTATCTCTATTTCTCTCAATGACCTGTTTGACAATCAGCGGATTGTATTAGTTGTTAGTTAATTCTATCAGCAGTTAGCTGACAGCGAATTAATATAGCTAATTTGACCAGCAGATAACATTAATTGTTTATTTAAAAATATTTGGTAAAATTAACTCTTTAATATTAGCTATTTATGTATAAAATGACTTATAAGAGCATGACTTAAAAAATATCTATGGTCATTTACCAAATAAGGTCTTAATTCATTGTAATTCTTAATTAAAAAACATATCCAAAACTTGATTAAAGGAGTTGAAATTTTTAAATAAAAATTATAAAATAATATTATAATTATGATCGTAATATTATAATAGGCTATTATGTTATTTCAGACAAAATACCTTTAATCGAAATTATCTACTACGAGATAAAGCATTCAATTATTAAAATGGGATTATTCGAATTCCTTCATCAAATCATATGATTGTATAGAGAATATAAATTTTAAAAGTCAATTAAGTGATGACTGTGTACATTATCAGACTACAATAACTCATTTTCGATGTATGTTCCTGAATTAATGAGTCGTATATTAGAGATTTCTAGTAAACGAATTCAGGATTAGGATAAAAATATTTTAAATCCTAAACTTAAATTCAATTGAACTTAAATATCTAAGTTTGAGTTGAAACTTAAATTTGAACACAAACATAAACCTAAACCTTAACGTGATTAAATATAATTTAATTTGTTAATTTCAAGTTATGTTAGGCCAAATTATTATGATTGCTTAAATTGAAAATTTTTGCTAAGTTCAAACTCAATTAAACGTAAAATACTTGAGTTTAAATTGGAATTCAATTAAATTAAACTTTACTAATGGATTTTAAGTTAATCTCTATCTACTTTTTCATTATTAAACCAACGTTGCTATATTGATTTGGGCTTCCTTATTCTTACAAGATGGAAAAAATTCACCATCACTTGGTCTCTTTCTAAGCTCTGGAGGTGGTTTTGGAGTCAAGGTAAGGTTGTTGAGATCTTAGCTTCAGTTCATGGCAAATCTCCAAATGGGACAAAGAGAAAACAGTTTCTTATTCCATGACATTGATATAGAGATTGAAATTAGGCACAACTCTCCCCTTTAGTAGTTCCAGTTTTATTGGTGCAAGAGAGCTAAAGGAGAAGATTAATTTGCTTTTGGGTTAGTCATGCCTTGATCTTCAGCTTGTGTGAAATGAAAGATTGCCCATTGTGACCCTTCACCTATCTCTGCTATGACATACTATCTAACTCTAATACTTTCTAACAAAAGGGTTTGGATCAAAACTAGTTAATATGCTGGTAAAAATCATGCATCATCAAAATCAAACACAGATCAAAGAGTGATGACTATGCAAACTTGAATAATGCAAACCAATTCCTTGATGTTAAGGGTATGATATTAATGTTTCATATGAATTATGCAGACCTAGGAATGACAATAAATT
>JAOQMR010000003.1:3949726-3962012 GCA_027563865.1 Erythroxylum pelleterianum
TAATTCCATCCTAGTGAAAAGGAAGGCAACACTTATTTGCTTGCTCTAAAAAGGAAATGCATGCGAAACCACAGAACTTGAATCCCTTGAGCTGGTAGAATTCCCCCAGCAACCAGTCGTATAAACCAGAAGTTAGCTTCCTGTCAGGTCTTGAGCATTCATGTACAAGTTGGTCTTATGATCTGATTCAGATGATTTGATAGGCAATGGCTTAAACCCTGAATATTTCTTATCTTTCTTTGCTACACATATTTCTGACATATGCTTCAGAAATGGCTTTTGTTGAACAAATGGTTGTGCCATATATTCCTCCCATGGCATCCACTGCAAGCAATTGAATTAGGGTTATCAGTATAATCACCACCAAATGTCCCATTCAAGGTTTTAAATTGCCATTGACCGTTGTACGCGCATCCCGTACAGTAATTTAAAACTTTGATCCTGATTAAACTGGACTACCATCAGGACTTACCTCAGCTGCCTCTATTTCCAATTCCTGTTTCTGGATTTCAGAAGATAGGGGCTGCAACATGCAGAGGAAGAACAAGTCAGACTTCCCAAAGAACGCCTTGTGACTTTGCCTGCATATTATGTTCATGGACCAAAAGTAAAAAGTTCGTTAGTTCCACAAAGAGATTAGTTCCCAGCTGGTGAGTGATGTTTCTGAAGATGTGAAAACCTGAAAGCTAGCAGTTCTACGAACTCCGTGTCTATCTGACAAAAACCAAGAAGGAACAAGAACATTCATCAGGTTGGAGAACCTCACAATCAAAATTACGAAATCCTATGTGGTGTCTCATGTCAATAGAGAAATTAAAGATATAAACTTATGTTCTTACTGCTGTTTCTTCTTTGACTTCTCTCACTGCGGCATCACATATGTCTTCTCCCTGAGACAAGAAGAAGAAGGTTGTTCAAGTCCTGATGCAACTTCTGCAGAATACAATCCTGAGGAGAGAAATTATGGCAAGACTGATACCTCGTCAACCACTCCAGTGGGGAACTTCCATATACCTTTCCCTCGTAATATTCCTTTCTTCTCTTGGACCACTAGAACCTGACAAGTTAGTTTTGAATTTGCATGTGATTGAGCACTGTAGGAAGTAAAAAGTTTTTAACAAATTCAGGAAACAACATTATCCAGGTGTACCTCTCTCTTCTCATTCATAACAAACGCCCCAACAGCTACTCTGTGAGAGGCATTTGCTGGAAGTGTATGAGCATCTTCAGATATCCACTTTACAAGCATCAGGTATTTTGGCTCTGCATGGTGATACCAGAAACCTTCCTGCGCAGGTACAATGGTTTCCAAGGTCAAAAGATAGAACACAATGAGGAGAAACATCAAAGTCAGGAATTTGTCAAATATATGCTTCTTTTTGAGTCATAACCTTAACTACAGCTTCAACTAGATTGACTAGTTCAATGGGCACTTTAATCCAAATGCCCTTCTTACCCTGCAAAGAATGTTCAAAAGCTCATCGTTACCAAAGAAAGCACATATATTCCGGACGTGAAATGAGTGAGACACATCTCAGACACTTGCATATGCATAATCAAAGTCTTTGCTTAACAAGTATTACCTGCTTCCTCCATAGAGCAAGTGACGCTCCGAGAATCGAAGCAAAAGCCTCTGAATCCATAGGCTCACTTATCTCAACAATAACACCTTCATGATCATCATCAACAGCTGTGAGTGCTACTCCATTCTTAACTACCACTTGCTCCATCACAGCCAATGAATTTGCAAAAGCTGACATTTTTTCAGTTGGCATGTTAGGGACTAGTCTACAACAAAGAGGCGGCCATTAGAGACAAACAAAATAACTTTGTATATAACTGAACGTCATTACCTCAAACTGGGAAAAGCAGACTTGCGAGAACGAGAAAATGGCAAATGTAAGAACAGAAGAGCAATGGTGGTGGTCCAGCGCAGAGAAGGAAATGGCTTGATCATTATATATAGGAACAGAGAATTGAAACCAAAGGAGAAGGAAGAAAGGAAATTTTGAAATGGGGCATTGAATCGTTCAAGACAGTCCAATGCATGTTCGTGTATTAAGGGCAATGGGACTTCAGGGTCTTCTTCCATCGCTCAAACGCTGAATGAATCTGCCAAATAAAATGCATATTATATATACTTGTTCTGTTAAGTTCATTCCGTTTAATTAATAAATGAATAAGTAAACTGGTAATGAACTGTTAATTACGCTACTTTGAACTGATCAACCCTTTACGTGTTTTACGGCTACGGAGAGTCCTCTGCCCTGTGCTATCCACGTCATGCCAGTCATGGCCGGTATTGCAGATGTTACTTAAACATCATATTTTATTCTGACTCGGACTTGACTTCAAATCTGGGTTACTTAGATGAATAATAACGTGGCTGAATACCTCTCAAATGTCTTATTTTGTCCTATAAATTTTAGTAATTTATTTATGTGGACCTTGTATGAGTCTTGCATAGATGAATGTGAGATTCGCATAAATAAATGGTTGAGATTTATTAGATAAAATAAGACATTATAATATTAAACAAAAGATTCTGACCCAATAATAATAAGAATTATAATAAATAAGGCAAATAATGAAAGTAAATATGACTTTTAATTAACTATTTTTAAATTTTTTTCACTTTACTTTCTTTCCGTATCAACTAACCAGGCAATTCGAGTTTCAATTGACATTATTTAAATTGAATGGTAAAAATAACGTGGTTTGATTAAAAATTAATTTTATTTAAAACTTAGGCTAAAATCGTGAAAAGGAAAAAAAAAAAAAGACACTCTTTAGCCTTTGACCGCTTTCGTTTTATGTCTCCTTTCATGCTATCATGAAAACTTCTCGCAATCTTAACCCTAATTTTGACAATTTCTTGAGACCATGGATTCGGAAAATCAAACCATGAATGTGACGTTGGTAAAGTTGAAACCTTGAAATGGACATGGGTGTAGAACTTGGTTGAAGTCTGATGGTCACTGTGTACACACCTGTTAAAAATATTCTATGGAGTGCATTCAATTACTTGCATAGCACATCAAAATCAGATAAATTCATGATATTCTGAATCTTAATGAATTGAAGTATGAAACTGAAATTGTTTTGTCCCCAAGAGTTGTCGGTATCTAATATGAAAGAATATGAACTTGAAAAGATATCCCATACTGAAAGTTTACATATACAGTAACAACTTTATATGCTACACTGACACACGACTATCACCGCCGAGCCTGGTTGCACTGGCTTGTTACTCAAGCGGGGGCTTTGAGGTGATGGAACATGGGCTCGGTGTGGAAGGCTGGTTTCGATGTTAACAAATACTGGCTTGCCCGATCCAAGTGTGGAGTTGAGTCGTGTTGGCTATGCGAAAGCATAGCTGCAGTGGCTCCTAGAGAGTTGGGTAAAGCGTCAGGCTGGCTTCACAGAGCAGCGGATACCAACCGGTCCTTACAGTGGAAGGATAACAGGCCGGTGTTACTTGAAACCTAATATAGCCTGATGGGCCGTCCTATCTGAACCATCACTTTTTATCTTTTCGGGCTAAATGAAAATTTTTTAACCCGGTTCAGAAATTAAAATCTGAGCCGAGCCAAACCGGGCTTAATTACCAACCCAATAATTCAATTCAAGCGAAGCAAAAAGAAGTAAGAGTGCCCTGTAACTTATGAACAGGGAAAGGGGCATAATGGTAACTAGAAAGAACATCCAACGAAAACTACCAAGGTTTTACCCTCTTTTACTTGCATCAGTTACTAGTCCAACATTTCACCTGCCTCCCTTCGTAAACCCTAATTTAAACTCTTTTATATTTTACTTTTTAAATTTTTTTTTACCACTATGGAACTAGTAAACGCCGACCGGCGGTCAACAAAAGCCGACGAGTTTCCTCAATACATAACCCCATTTCCAACTGCCGGAACACTTCTTCTCTCTAACCCTGCGTCGGCGTTTCTCTCCCCCGATGTCAGCCACCCGCCTCAGAAGCTCCGTCCGATCAGGGGAAACGGCGGAAGGTCGCCGTTGATCTCTCTTCGGGACGATCCGCCGCTTCTTTTTCAGCAGAGGACGGAGGTGGGAGGGGCTCTGGACGACGGCGCGCTGGGAAACGTGGGGCTTTTGAGCAGTATGGTGGCGGGAGATATGGCGGTTAACGGTGGTGGTGGTGGTGGTGGTTGTGGTGAGAGAGTGGCGGTAAATGATTCGGTGAAATTCTGGTCGAATTGGGTCGACCCGAATTGTGAGGGAGGTGTTTCGTTCGATGCTGGGTCAAGGTGAGGTCTTTTTGTGTGATTGTACTCTTTATGGTATTGTCCGTGTCTTAGTGATTGCGATGGTTGGATACTTATATTCTTGGAAAAGTTAAAATCTTTGTGGTTTGATTAACTACTGTTTCTTGACAATATGTATAAATTGACATGGCGGTTTTAAAGACTCAAGTAATGATTAATGTGATTGAAATGTATGCGAGACTGAAGTGATGCTATAATCGCTATATACGAGGATTAGCTGCTTATAAGGTTTTCTAGAACTTGATGAAACTCTCGACTTATTTTACATTTATAGCTTGATTTGTGTGGAATTTTTCCGACATTCTATAACTTAGTTTCTGCAAGGCGTGAACGAGAGGAGAGTCATCGTGGATTTTGTTTCAGGGAATTAGTTTCTTGGATTATGATTGAAATGTATAGGCTTTTTGAGAATGCGACTCCGTACTTTATGTTTAGTCTGCTGTAACTGGAGCTGTAAGGGTCATTGTGTTTGTTTATACTCTTTTGTTATGTTCTTTTCCAGTTCATCATCAGATGGGGATGATTGTGGTGATTCCTTTAAGGCGGTGAAGGAAACTGCTAGTCGTAAAAGGAAAAGGAAAAGAAAGAAAAAGCTGGAAGATTTCTTGGAAAATTTGCTGATGAGAATGATGGAAAAGCAAGAGCGAATGCATCAGCAGTTGATAGAGATGATTGAGAAGAGAGAAAGGGAGAGAATTATTAGAGAAGAAGCTTGGAAAAAGCAGGAGATAGAAAGGCTCAGGAGAGACGAGGAGGCTAGAGAACAAGAGAGAGCTCGAAACCTGTCCCTCATTTCCTTTATACAGAATGTCATGGGCCATGAAATCGAAGTCCCTCAGCCATTGACACCGATCTCTCCTCTTGAGACTAGTGGAGACAAAGATGGAAGCAATCTGCCAACCCAGATAGACTTCAAGTGCAACTCAAGCGACAGAAGATGGCCGGAAGCTGAAGTTAAAGTCCTCATAATGCTGAGATCCACTGTGGAAAAAAATTTGCAACTAATTGGCTCCAAGTGCCTTAACATCTGGGATGAGGTATCTGCTAAAATGCGTAATATGGGCTATGACCGGTCTGCTAAGAAGTGTAAAGAGAAATGGGAAAACATGAACAAGTACTTCAGGAAGTCCATGGGAAGAGGTGGGAAGAAGCGGCATGGAAATGGTAAGACATGCCCTTACTTTAATGAGCTCACCCTGTTATACAACGAAGCGGTTATGAATCATGTTACCTCTGACCATGTTAGTAATGAAAACGAGGTCAATAGTGCTAGACATTAGAGGTTGGTTAATTTAGGGTAGGTTTTATCTCTTCTGTTCACAAACCTGTTTGAATGAAATCCTGGCAGGGCTGGAATTAGATTTACAATTTCATTTGGACGTGTCTATCCTCTGAACAAAACTCAGCCTTCTTTAATCTATTTCTCCAGCATTTACTAATGTACAAAGCTACCTGATTACTGTTAAAATCAAATAAAAACGGGTGAAAGGTGCATTATCCAGTTCTTCCATTGTGTTTGGGGTTACTGCAAATCTTTATATTCTAGTTGCTTGTCGTTTGTTGAGAGTTTATTGTCTTCACTGCAAATTTAATGTATAATGAGTTTGTCATGTCTGTAGGTTACTAACTTCACCTTAGTATCATCACCAATCACCAAACAAAGACTGCGAGGAAATAAGACCAACAGAGATGAACCAACTGTAGGGTTAGTCTTCTTCATATTAACACAGAGAAGAGTAGAAGAAGCGCAGATAGAGTTAAAAAAGATAAAAGTCATTTTGAAGTTAAAAGAGTTATAAGTGTAGTTGAGGTACTTAATACACAGACCTTGGCTTCAGTTATGTTTTTAACTCCACTATCTCCTCTTTAATGCCAATTAACCATTGAAAAGGTTTTCATACATAACCTGGCATTCAAGTCTTTTGTAGTTAATAACATAGTTAAGATCAAATGTACCTGAAATGGAATCACAGGGTTTCCATTAGTACCACCAAAATAAAAGAGTCAGTGTAAATCGAGCTTGATACCTTTTTGAAGTTAACAAGCACCTGGGAGAAACTATACCGGTTGAACTTAGTCATTAGGGTAAAAAGCATAAGATACTTGTGTATATGAGCTCAATAGTTATTGTTAATCTCCTGCTAGTCATGACGAGATAAGTGAGTAACTAGGATTATTTTAAAGCTTTTACAGTCCAAAATAATGCCTGTTTAAGATATGATCATCGCCCACTATACCTTTAAACGTTGCATTTACCGCTGCTTTTCATGGACGTACAAATCAAATTACGAGTCTGGTTTTAGTACTAGGGAGAAGATCTATAGGAAGTTCCCCACTGGAGTTGTTGAGGACTTTGTTACCATAATTCTCTCAGCCTGGCGTTGCACTCTCTGCAGAATTTTCATCAGAACTTGTAGAACATAACAAGTAATCCATCTCTCTAATAAGAAGCTACTTGTGTTGGAAATTCAGATTCAAGAACTAGTTTCTTTAAAGATATACCATGAATGGGTAGGTGTTCGTGTACAAGATTTTTAAGAATTCAGGCAACTCCATACATTACCAAGGTTTGATCTTCAACGCTCGTATGCAGAAGCCTGAGCATTGTCATTGTTCTTATCTCGTTGTTGCAGAAAGAAACATAACAGAATTCGAGATCTAAATGTTCAGGTTTCTCGGAACAAGAGAGTTGCTTGTACACAAATTCTGAAGAGCAGACAAACTAGGTAAATCTATTAATAGACTTATATCGGCATAAAGGAATTCAAGATCTGACAAATATACATATTCCATTTTAGAGCAAGCAATACGTGTTTCAACTTGCAATTGCTTATGTATCATCAACCACAACTGTCACTAGCTAACTCCATTTCAGAACAATATAGATTAAAGAAAACGAAGAGGAAACAAATTCTATAAATTAACATGTGAGGAATCACAATTACTTCACCTCTGGTTCCTACCAACGGATGCTCCACCACCACCTCCAGATCCGTAGATATCACCTTGTTATTGGTGGTGGTTGTGGTTGTGGAGGTGACGTTGGTGATGACCCATCATCATGCTAGTTTGGATACCTCCATAAACCCCACCACCAACAAACTCACTCATATGATCACCACCGCCACTCACGGCGGATCCATCTCTATGATCCCCTTGGCGACCACCACCACCAGTGGCAGCAGTCTTCTCACCCTCCATCTCTCTGTACTTCTGCAAGTAAATCTTCAAGGGCTCAATGTAATCCTCAAAACCCAGAGTGGTCATAGCCCACAACAGATCATCTCCATTAACAGTCTTCCTCTTCTCCCTCTGACACTTATCTGAAGCCTCTCCTGTTATGAAGCTTATGAATTCCGACACACACTCTTGCACTGTCTCCTTCGCGTCCTTTGAGATCTTTGCGTTTGCAGGCAAAGCTTTCTTCATAATTCTGCTCACGTTTGCTATTGGCAAGAATCTGTCTAGCTCTTTCATTGACGACTCACTAGCGTTAGGCCCTCCTGACTCGTTGTCTGAGTCCGCCATTTTTAACCGCAAACAACACCAAGATTGAATCTTTATCAGAAACTTCTGGTTCCTTATCAACAAGAAAGGAACACAACCAAGATTGAAGCTTTATGTGAAGAAAAACTAAGAACAGATTCCTGGATTGAGAAAGAACATAAAGTCTCGGCTTTCATGCACAAGATAAGATCGTTGAAACTTGGGTAACTTTTAGTTAAGAGATTCAGTTGTTGAATCGGACAAGACGAGAGTGAAGATTAAGCACCATAACAGGCTAATAATAGATATGGACTTAGCCCAGTAAATGTAAATCTAGAAAGACCTTGCATTGTTTATTTGTTTTTTTTACTATACGCGTGGAGTCGTTTTGGACCGTTCATTTGTCGATAAGATTCTTACACGTTCCAATCACTTTGGCCGTTTGATCAAATACGCGATAATTATTATTTTCAACAAAGCTTCCATTGATACGTTTGAATTTTTCACCACTAATATTAATTCTAAATTATTAAATTATTAAATAATTTACTTAAAAATTAAAACATAATATTAATTAATTTATAAGTTGATGCGAAAATGATATAAAATTTAACACCTTTCATTCTTATTATTCCTTTAATATAAAAAAATAAAAATTAGTTACTCTAAAAAAGTGTACTCATTATATATTTAAAAATAGTGATTATATTATAAAAAATTAAAAATATTTTAGATCAAAATTAGTTACCTTAATATAAAAGATTTTTTAATTGCTAGAGATATCAATTAATCATTTTAGTGTTCATTGATTCTTAATTTTTGTTATTGAGAATGCGGAATAATTCATAATTAAATTTATTAAATAATAATATTAACAAATTATTAAAACACTAAAAAAATAATTTCTATTAAATAAATAGTGATTGTATTATAAAAATAATTAGAAATATTCTTTTTTAATCATAATATTAATTACTTTAAATTTTAATTTATTGAGTCAAACCCAATTCCTACTAATTAAAAGGATTAATTAGAAGAAAACAATTAATATTATCAAACAACTGCAATTTATTTTTCATATTAAAACTCATAAATCACACCACAACATACATGTAAATATTAACTTTTTACTTAGAGGCACTGTGGAGAATGTAGAGAACAGCGACCAAGATGACTGGAAAGAGAAGCAAAAGAAGAGCAGAAGGTGGGTGCAAAGGCCCCATTCCTAGTGGCACCAAGAAGATGATGGCCACCACAACCAGAAGAGCCACCGTCGAGCCGCTGCCCCAGCCGTACTGATCTCCCTCCATTCTCGTCTTCAACAGAGAGAGCTTTATGAGCAGTACTTGCTTGTTGCCGATTATGGAGATACGGACGAGATTGTTTACGTATGACACAAAACTGCGTACGTTTACTGAAGTGCATGAAACTTGTATTATATACATATATATATATATATACGCAGAAAGAGAGGTGATGGGTTACGGTTGGTTTTGGTTTAAACTTAAAAGGATGCAACGGTTGACTTGAGAGGGCGTGAACGGGAGAGAAGAAGACACGACTGTTCTCTCTTTTTTTTGTTACTTATTTGCTTATCCAACGATTTAATTAGTTTAATAATAACATTTTAATTAGTTTAAATTTCTAATTTTTTCCTTCGATTTAATTTAGTAATATTTATAGTTAAAAATAAATCAATCAAATTAATTAATCAATTTTTGTAAACTAATCAATTTTTATAAATAAAAATTAAGATCAATTTCTATAAACTAATCAATTTTTATAAATAAAAATTAACTTAATACATTTTATTTAATAGTTTCCTTTTTTAATTAAACTAAAATTTTTTCAATAAACAAAGATAATCTTTTTCGATTATTTTAAAAAAATGTTAAGCTTTAACCTATTTTATGAGAATCTAATAACAATTAAATATTTTAAAATTTAAAATTTTTAATGATTAAACTTTTGAAACTTTAATTTTTTTCTTACCGGTTCAAATTCCAATCCAAATTTTAATTAAAATTTACCTTATCTAAGCACTCTTTTCTCTTTCTTCTAATATGGAATATTATATTAATAACATGCAGAGTATAATTTTAATCTAAAAAGTAATCTTATTATATGTAAAAGTGCTTAGTGATATTAAAATATTAAAAATAAATTTATATTATATTGTTTTAAAATAAAAACTTTATTTTTTTAGTTTTTTTAATATAAATATAACCTAATTCGATTCAACCGATTTTACCGTAAAAATCTTGAACCAACTAACTTTTCGGTTTGATTTACTTTAATAACTCTTATTATTAAAAAATCGATCATTTAAGGCCGTTTGGTTCTACTTCTGCTTTTCTGTTGTAGTTTTTAGTTTTCGTTTTCAGTTTTTTGTTTCTGTTTTCTTTCAAATAAAAACAAAAACCTGTTTGGTTGTTAATGTTAATGTAATTATATTTTTATCAATGATAATAATTACATATTAGATCAAACTTAAAGATAAATTATTTTTAATTAAATATATTTATTTAATCTCTTATATAATATTTATTAACAAATTATTAATAACATAATGTTATTTTAATAAAATATATAATTTATAAATTAAAATTTAATTAAAATATTTTTTAATTATTAAATCAAATTTTATTTGAATATTTATATATTTTAAATTTAATTATATTTATTAATAATTATTAAATTTTAATTACATATAATTTAATTATAAAAATTAAATAAAATTAAATTATTCATAATTTTTGATAATTAATTTTAATTTATTAAATATATAATCTTTAATTAAATTATTCATAATTTTAATAATAATTGAATAACTAAATAATATGTATTTAAATGATAATAAATCAAATTATGAAAAAACCAAAAACAGGAAAAAAAATCACTTTTTATGGTTTTCATAATTTTTGAAAACCGGAAAAAACCAAAACTAAAAATAGAAACTAAAAACTCAATCAAACAATTTTTTTTATTGAATTTAAAAACAAAAACAAAAAACCAATAACAGCAATGAAAACAAACACCTTAATCGGATGATTTTTTAATTTTTATTTAACAATCTATTTCTTCAATTAAACTTTAAATTAAAGACAATCTTTTTAATTTTATTTAATAATTTCGTTTTATTTACTCTTTATTAAAATTTGAATCTTTTGTGTTACGGTTTAACTTTCGGTAAAAATCTTAAACCCGCTTTTTGGTTTGATTCATAACCTAATTGGATTAACATAATCCCAATAATTAGAATTTAATCAAAAGTTTTGAAAAATCTTGAAATATTTAATAAAATTTGAATCCAATCAGTCGGGTTACCATCGTTACTTTCGGCTTTGAAAAATGCCCACTGGTCGAATGGAACTGCTACCGTTAAGAATGTATAATCCAATAGCCAACCCGACACGACGACAATGCATGCTCTTAGTGATTGCTTTTTTAACGGATGAATNNNNTTTCTTCTGTAATCTATGGCACTAAAAACACACTCCCTTCCTCGTTCACATCGCCCTCTCGCCACGTGCTTTTACATCTACTTGATAATGTGACCATTGAAATACCACCCTCTTCTCAACACCTATTGCACTTCCAACACCTAGACCACAAAAAGGCAAAGACCTCTGTTCTTTCATTTCGAAGAGACATGGAACACGGAGGCTTCCATTGCTATACCAAGCTTCCCAGCTCTAGCTCTGGTAAAGTTCCCGCAACACATGCAAAATGCTAATAATGAGATCACTTTCTCTGTTTTTTTTTTCCACTGTGACACTAGGCTATGTCTGTCACTTTTATCATCTTCTTTCTTTTGCATGCAAACACTTCACAGTTTCACACATAAACGAGATCCCCAGCTCTCTATCTTGGCATGCAGTTTCCATTTTATAGTTGAAACTCGATCGAACACAACATTTTAAACAAATTTGTTCTTTCCTCAATCCGGACCAACCCCGCAGAGAGTTTTTGGTTTCAAGTTCTTTATCCGTGTATCTAATCTATTCTGCATATGGTAGATTGCTTCCTTGTGAGTAGATTAAGCGTTATTGAGATAGTCTTCTGTGGGTGGTGGTCAAGATGGTGGTGTAGAAAGGAAAGGGGAATGGATGATCGAAGCAGCTTTGCACTAACGTTGTACAAGTGGCATGCATCATCTGACCCCACAGTAACAAGTGGCAGCCATGCATTATCTGATGATATAATGCAACCCACCAGTTAGGTCCACTTCTTGTTTGAATATACTAATAAATGAAGAATTTATAGTCAGCACAATAGTCAAAGGGATTCGGTTTTATGAGCTCATTAATATGGTTTTTAGTCCCTATACTAGGATTTGGTCAAAGTTTTCGAGTTAATATGTGCTTCGGATCAAATTGATAGAAGAGATGACTTCTCTTAATAATAAAGTTTCTTCCAAGTACAATTTTATCATTGAACTTCTTGCTTCGCATTTGATGCCAAGATAAAGTTATCACAAGAAGCGAATAATCGTTTCAATTCTTCGGTAG
>JAOQMR010000003.1:4020586-4033540 GCA_027563865.1 Erythroxylum pelleterianum
CCAATCACTTCCCATTCCTCCCTACTGAGGGACAGGGTCGACGCGTCATTCCATTGCTCGGCTAGGGGGTACCTCCACGGTCGGCACTCCGAGGAAGATCCCGAGGACTTCACGAAGAAATACTTGATCCGCCAGGAGGAAACCTTGGAAGGCGTCTTGGCCGGGCGATACCGAGAATCCCTATATTGAAAGAACGGGATTCTAGCCCCGGAGTTCGGACTATGGCTCATCCTCAGAAAATGGCGCAGGACGCCGACAGAAGGCGGGTGGCCGAACTGGTGGCACAACAATGCTAGCCCGTTTATAAACCTCCAACTGTTCGGCGGAATTTGGCTTGGCAACATCCCGAACGTGGAGCACACCTCGTCGATGATCGGGGCGTACGGAAGCCTCATGCCGCCTACCGTAAAGAAGCTGCCGGAAACAGCAAAGTGTCCACTGAAATTGCTGTGGATACGCTCATTCTTCAAAGCCAATCGGGGCCCCCAAGACGAGGGGATGTTGAACCTGATGACCAATTTATTCAACTCCCCGCAAGTCAGAGACGAAGCAGTCTTCGGCGGCGCCTCCACAACCGAACCGTCTTTCCTCTCTCTCGTCGACACATCCCCCGCAATTCCGGCCATACTCCCAGAACTACCACTCGACATACTCACGCCGAAAAAGACTTTTGGAAAAGGAAAAGGGATGAAGGGAAGGAACGTACCTATTCAACGGGAAAAAAGTCGGGAGTTTATGCGACAGCTGAAAACTTCCGGAAATCGCAGGTAGGGAAGGACAAAGAAAAGCAAGACAAATGCGACAACAGTAAGCGTGAAGAACGTCTGCTGGCTCACCAACCTTGCGTACTTATAGACAAATGCGCCGACGAGTCGTCCAATCAAGGTCCAACACGCGGAGAAAATCCGGTTGATATTGGACACGTGGCGGGATCTGAACCGCAGGAGTTAGGGTTTTTTAGAAAATCCAGGACTGGCGCGGCAGTTGAAGGGACGTACGGGACAGCTGCCCCTGACTCTGACCTACTTTCGATGCATGTGCCGCCAAACAATAAGTGTTTCGGCAAACCCGAGGATCGGCCCATAATGACTGACCTACTTTTGATGCAAGCTGTCCCGTATGGTCGTCGAGACCGATCAGTCGAGGGCCCTCAGCCTACCAACATCAATACGAGCAACTTACGCACAACAGGTCGGCATCTGACGATCGAATTATCCGACCGATTGAGACCGCTCAAACTGTCCAACGACCGAGCTACGAGGACCAACCGATCGGTCATATCACGAGCCGTTCTACTTACGACCTATGATCAGCCTTTTCAACCGATCAGCTAAAACCCCTCGGCATCGGCCAGACTACTCGGCCACATGATCAAGGAGTGTGCGCGCCGTACGGTCACGCTACAACAACATACTCCTTCAACCCTTCTCTTCGCTCAGGCTCGAGGAGTTGGGGGGGCTTATGGTTGGGTCGGATGTATCTATCATGGATTGATGGACATGTCATGGGCCGATCAGTCAGTCTCACCCCTTAGATTGGTTTGGGCTTAATCCACACATTCACAACCCTTTAGCATGAGGCAGCCGCCCATGCACGAACGTAAGACCTAAACCTAGCCAGAAATCATATATAAAATACTATCCTCTCCTAACAGAGGTACGCAGTCTTAGATCTGATTTCTCTCTCTGCATTCTATAAGCTCACTCTTACCAGAAACTTACTAGAGCGTCGGAGGGGCAACTCGGGATCTCACCCCCGACGAGCCTTCTGTTGTTTTGCAGGTGTTTCCTACGTGAAGACTGTCACAGGAGTTTGCCCATCGATGGATCCAGATGGCAACGGACCACTCAGCCAGTTTCCGGCTGAACCAGTAATCATATTATAATCTAATTCATCAAGTTTGTTGAATTGAAGAAACAAACATGTGATAGTGTTCCTGCGTACCCAAGTTCAACACATGTTTCATATAATTTATAATTTGTCTAATATGTTTAATTTGATGAATACATGTTTTATTATACAGGATAATTTTGTTGGGTCATAAATAAGTATAGATTGACGTGCGGTGGTCCTCTATCTCAAACCAGTGATTTGGTCCAATCAAATCAAATGCACGTAAGTTGTGTACATGTTTCTTTTTCCTCGAATTATTAATAGCTACTTCCAAGAAATTTTATACCATTTCTACCGTCTCTTAAGAGCGATGAACATCAACGACGTAGCAAAATCTTAATCACTGGCGCAAATCAATAGAAGATCCTGTTACATGCTCTTTTTTTTTTTTTTGAGGGGACTGTTACATGCTCTTAGTATCCATTACTAATCGCGTAGACCCATGACTAAGCTATCCGACCTATGGCTATGATAAATGTCGGACCCATGACTGAACTTTGTCCCACAATTTTGCTTGTGGCTCGCACTCCTTTTCTTCCTGATGGACTAAGCTATCAGACCTATGGCTATGATAAATGTCAGACCCATGGCTGTACTTGTCCCACAGTTTTGCTTATGCCCATAAATCTTCTCGCATTCCTTTTCTTCCGGAGGGACTAAGCTACGGCATGATAAATTTCTGGCCCATGACTGAATTTGGTTGATTGGTAATATATAGTTATATTTTTATTATTGATAATAATTATATATTAAATATATTTTAAAAATAAATTATTTTTAATTAATTACATTTATTTGAATTTCTTATATATTATTTATTAATAAATTTTCGATAAAATTATTTTATTTTTAAATCAGATTATGAAAAAACTGAAACTACTTTTTGTGATTTTTATAAATTTTGAAAACACAAAAAAATCAAAACAGAAGATAGAGATTAAAATTTCAAATAATATTTTTTTACTAAATTTGAAAGAAAATAAAAATAAAAAACAAAACAATAAGTCCTTTTTTTTTTAAAGAACGAAATCTGGTATTAAACGAAGTTCGGGTAATAATCCCAAACCATAAAAGAGGCATACAAATGAGATTGTCGAGCCAACGCATGAGCTTCGACATTACAATGTCGACGAAGCCAACGAACTGAAATAGCAGGATTGCGATTAAGAATGTCTAAACAATCATCAATGACTTTACCAAAATCAGAAAAATTTGGCCTAGGAGAATGAAGAGCAGTAGAAACGACCTGAGCGTCCACAACGATAGAACACAGTCCAGGTAAGTGCTGGGCAGCCCAAGCGAGAAGAGACCGACAGGCGAGGGCTTCAGCGATCTGAGGGTCAGACACACCAGGAGATGTACCTGAAAGAGCAAACTCAATAGCACCTGCACTGTTTTTAATGACAGCACCAAAACCACAGCAGGACAAATGGGGAAAGACAGCAGCGTCCACAAAACAATACCAGCGCATCGAAGCTCCGGTAGGGGAGCCAGCAAGGAGGGTGAACAGAAAGGACAAAACAATAAGTCCTTAGTGGTAGGATGTACTAAGGAGCGCTAAAGCATGGCTAAAGGCAAGACAGATCCAGTCCAGGACAAGCACAGAGCCACAGACCATTACATAATATAAACAGTATTGAAATGTTATAATGTTTAGAGATGCTCTATACCAGTGTATAAATCATAGCATTTATCTTTTCTTTTCTTTCCCCGTGTTTTGTTTCTTAAAGTTTTGGAATTACTTCGAGAGTAAATAGTTTAAAGGTATCTTCTTATAATTGAAACCTTCCTAAAATATTTTGTAAAGAAAAAAAAACCATGCGATAGTGTTCCTACCTATAGTAATCTAATCATATTATAATCTAATTCTTGAAGTTTGTCGAATTGAAAAAACAAACATGTGATAGCGTTCTTACCGATGTTAAGAATACCTTAACAAATTTAGTATTGGATTGAGTTCTGGTACAATACTATATTGGTATCGGGTATCGTTTCGGGTAATTTTTGAAATTTATAAAATAGATCCTGAATTTTTTTAAAAATTAAAAAATAGTCCATTATCATATTGTATAGTTGTACTATATATTTTTAAGTATGTCTCCAAAACTTATAATAATAAATAATAATCACAATTTTAATTTAATATATAAAATTAATTTAATAATTATTAATAAATATAATTAAATTTCAAATATATAAATTTCAAATAAAGTTTGATTTAATAATTAAAATATATAAATTTCAAATAAATTTTGATTTAATAATTAAAATATATAAATTTCAAATAAATTTTGATTTAATAATTAAAAATATATAAAATAAACATTAGTTTATAAATAATAATTTTTAAATTATTTATTTTAAAAATAAAATATGTTTATTAATGCTTTTTAAATAAATATTATATAAAATATTAAAATAAATTAAAATAATTTTATTTAATTTTATTTAATTTATAATTATCATTAGTAATAAAATATTTATTTTATTTTAAAAACAAAAATTAAAAATTTACAATAATTATAAAAGTTGAAGTAAATAAAATAACTAATTAAAAAACTTTGAAAAAAAAGAGGAAGAAGGAGAGGAGGTGGGAAGAAGGGAGGGAGAGTTTAAAAATTTTGTAAAACAATCCCCTATTTTTTTTAAAGTTTGGAAATACTGGCCAGTATTATCTAAAACCGGCTTGTACCGACCAATATTTAAATCCAACACAACTGACCCTCTGATTCATACCGATTTTGCTCAGGTACGGTATGTACTGGCTGATACCGGCTGGTACGAAACGGTGTCCTCAACCATGATATATATATCATTATAACAAAAACGCGATAGTAATACAAAATATACCGAAATTTTCATAATTAAGATCAAGTTGGCCAACTTGTATGTCTCTGTGTGCTCCAAACGTTTCTGTACCCTAATTTTCTACTTTTAAGGAAAGCGCCGAAGGTACTATGAAAGGGGCTTCTCAGCTCTCTATTTGTAGTGCTTTTGTGTGTTCCATAGAAGAACGAAAATTTTGTTTATTCATTTTGTTTAGTATCTAATGCTTACATTATCAAACCAGTTCGTCCAGGAGGATGTAATTACTGGAATCTCAGCTGCAGGAAACAGACAGAAACGTACATGGTCACAACAAGAAAATTTATAATTACATGAGTTTCTCTACTCTTGGATTAGAAGTGCAATCAATGATCTTCTTGCATATTTAGCGCTATTCGACCTTACTAATTTGAGTTTCAGAGTGTCCTGACCGGAAACACCCGACTCTTTTTTTCCAGACTATGATAATCTTCATGCGTTCCACAGCCAGAAATGGTATGGCAATATTAAACAATCAGCCAGAGTGAAACAAGAGCATTGTTTTCTTACCTCACACATCCTATCCTTAGTCTAAGAGAATTTGCGTTAGTTCTGAAGAGGGACAATCCCATGTAGGATCATTAAACTTGAGCATTGAAGACATTGCAGTAAAGATCTCTTGAATATCACTTTGGTAAAATCGGTGAAAGCTTGACTTATAGATGTGCCAGGCCGTGTCATCCAACAGACTCCAGGAAACAGCTTTGTTCTCTAAAAAAACTCCAAGATTACATAATCGTGTATATAAGCTATACACAACAATATGGTTAATTGAGCCACTTCTAGCTTCGGCACACACCTTCCCGGCTTATCCCAAAATGGTGCTTAATGATAACAAGGACAGCAACGAAACAATTAGTATGAAAGGAAAAGAAACTTGGTTACAAGCTGTCATGTAACATCCAGTTACCAGGAAGACAATCT
Organism: Erythroxylum pelleterianum; assembly: GCA_027563865.1. Classification (NCBI taxonomy): domain Eukaryota; kingdom Viridiplantae; phylum Streptophyta; class Magnoliopsida; order Malpighiales; family Erythroxylaceae; genus Erythroxylum; species Erythroxylum pelleterianum. Next base: position 4,026,269 of record JAOQMR010000003.1, read on the forward strand.
CAATTTGGCAACAAAGATATAATTAATAGTTGGCGATAACCTGGAAAGGGATTTGCAACACGAAACTTAGTTTTTGTCTTTCATGGCAATATTTTGTATAAGGAAACCTTATAAAGTTGCAGCTCAAGTGCAAAATCTGGAAATTTTGTAAGTGTTGAAAGAGCAATTAGCTTGAAAAATCCTAATGATGTAGTTCTGCAACATATATGTTCTGTCGTAGTTGCTTTCAGAATTAAAATGCAGGTAGAAAAATCAAATAAGCAACATATAAATCAACAACCGAAATTTGGTAATACAGTTCAACACATCCGGCCTAAGTCTACTTAATCACTTTTACAGAAGTATAATAGTTTTATATAAGGCTTTACCGAGTTGATACTACTCACCTTTTGACACCATCCACTCGTTATCATATTTCGTGAAAGTATTTCACTCCTAATAATATAACCACCTCATGCTAACTTCAATAACGGATTTTTAAACAATAATTGATAATAAAGATAAGAATAAAAACTCAAGGGAATAAATCGAAGTAACATTAACAAGGAAACACTTAAGATAAAAATACTCCCTTAAATATGCAGCTTCATCAACCGAATGAGAAGTTGTAGAACATCTGCTATAAATTGAGAATAACCATCGATTAGTCCACACATAGCAGCTTCATGAAATCATCAATGGAATAAGTGTTTCACCACCCAAACCCACAAAAATATAGGGGTTGGTTCTTTGCACCTAATTTTGGCGTAGCAGCTATATTTCGATTTATTATCTTTTTCCAAGGGATTCATGATTGGACATTAAACCCAGTTCATATGATGGGAGTTGTCGGTGTATTGGGCGCTTCTCTGATATGCGCTATTCACGGGATTACTGTAGAAAATACCTTATTTGAGAACGGTGATGGTGCAAATACATTCCGTGCGTTTAACCCAACTCAAGCTGAAGAAATTATTCAATGGTCACCGCTAATCCCTTTTTTCAACTAAAAAACCTAGCGCTCATTTTTCAACTAAAAGAATGGTAATAAAACTATCCAAAAATTCACGTTTATGCATGTGGAACACAGTGATAAAGATTGCTCAAAATCATGGAAATTGCAGCTGCCAAAGATAGCCCAAATTGTCGAAAATACAGCTGCCAAATTATCAAAAAATCTGCTGCATTATCTTCAATAAAATGCGGTGATCTTATCTCCAATAAATCATCACGCTATCTTATCTTCAAGAATCACACACGAGTAAATTTCTTATCCTAATGATATACTAAATATATCCAATTACAAATAATGCCCAAAACAATTAATCAGACCAATATTTAACATACCTTAATATTCTCGGAAGATGCATTAACACACTTCTCTACGAACTTCTCTACAATTATTTCAGTTGACATTACAAAGGTGAATCGAGGAAACCATAGGTAGGTTAATGCCTGAGTTGAAGATATTCTCAAAACCGAATTGACAAGTTAGAATTCAGTTCCAAACTTGTAGTCGAACACGTTATGGTTTATTACTTGATTCTCACTCCTGTATTTGTTTCGTTATAATATTCAATCTACAGACCTCAAAACAACAGAAGTTAACCCCAAACGTAACTCTCTTCCTTCAGTGAAGAGATCGTCATATATACAGAGTACATGGCTACATTAAGATGTAGTAATCATGAAAAACTGCACTACATCAATTGAAGACAGGACAGCCTTCAACTTCTATCCCTGGAGCAGTTGGACAACTTGCCAGAGCACAATGGTCAGACAACTCCAGACCCCACCAGCTTGGTCCCATGATGTTTTTGCTTTGCAATGTGAAATAGCACAAGATAGCCATGAAGGCCACTCCACCATCTAATCCACCTGATAGGATGTAGTTGTGTCGAGCCCACCAGCTCTTGTACCTCCTGTAAACAATGAAGTTGAACACAATTCCTACAGCAATCCAGCAAATGTAGTTCACAGCTTTGGCTGCTGGCATGACTCCGGCTCCTGATAGTATGATAGGCAAGTTGATAAGTTTTATCCACTTCTGTTTGGGGAACATGCGAGAGAAGATCCAGACTATGAATGGTCCAGCAAAGCCTATGAGAAAGAAATAGTTCATCCCGGAATAAAATCCTAAACGGCCAAAGATTCGCAGTGGTCCGACCAGGCCCCAGATGATGGAGGCATTGTAGGATATGTTGTCCCAAGGGCACGTCCAGGGGCTTCCAACAGGCAATTTGGAGGGATCACAGATATGAGGTATAGAGGTGAGAAGCCACCAAGTCGTTCCAAAGTAAACTGTCGATGCAACCAGAGTTCCTATCAACTATTCAATCCGAAAGAAACTTAAGTTAGTCTGCAACGGTTTCTGGTTTATTGGAATCTGAAGTTAGGAGAAGAAGCTCTTGGTAGTTAAAGTTACCTGCGCTACGAACATTGACTTGGGAGGTATTTTCATGTAATGTCCTAGCTTGAAGTCTGAGAGAAAATTGATTGCCTGGAAAATGCTAATGAAACCATAGTTCTTAAATACCATATTTGCAAGGGGTCTGCCTGGAAACAGGTATCCGATGATAAGCTCGGTGAGTACATTCAGTCCTGGTTGCTGCAATTATTCAAATTTCAAAAAAAAAAATGTTTTAAGAGAATCTGAGTAAGCTTGAAAAACCTGGTGGAAACTTTACACTACGAACAATCAAGTTTACGGACCTGGTTAGTGGTAGCTGTTATGACACCAATTGGAAGAGTGAAAATGAAAGCCAAGCCACCTGCAAACAGAATGCCCCAGTAGGGAAGCTGTAACTCTCTGCCAAACCCTTCGCAAGTAAGCATCGAAAGGCCTGTGACTATGATCAGTAGAGTGTAAAACCACCATTGAGGGACAGCATCATAGTTTTTCTTCATTATTCTAGTGTGAACATCCCCAAAATTGTCACCCATTGCTGCTCTAGTTTGTTTCCAAACAGTTCTGCAGATATAATAAACAAGCAGGATCAGCAGACTGTGACAGAATTTGCAGGCTAAGAAATGGCAGAACAGGAGAGGTACCTTCCGTAGAAAAGTGCGACATGAGACAAGGTAGCAGCCAAAGTAGCAAAACTTAAACCATAAGTATAAGCAAAGAAGATACTGAGGTGGACTCTGCTATAGCTGTTGTAGCCTTCTTCATTGAATTCAAATGTTGCAGAATTCAAAACTCTACTGACATTGTACTTTTGTCCCTTGTCGTCGAACACGTCTGCGGAGATGATCGGAAACCGTCTGGCTTCATACTGATTGGACCAGTAAGCTATGGGAATCAGAATGTATACAGTTATGAAGAACCCAACAGTGGTGTTAATTATAGCAAACCCAGGAGTGGCTAAGGGAGATCCTAAGAAGCCAGATACAGTGGACCAATCAATTGCAAATGAGCCAATGCCAAGGCCACCACGTCCAGAACCTATCTGTTGAGCTGTGACAGAGTGCTTCCATTTCCAGCAAACAAAGGAGAGAGCAGTTATAGATGGAAACAGATAGTTTGGAACAACATAGTATGCAAAACTTGAAACAAGGACCACAAGGAAAAACTGCAGCCTTGTCAGGCCTCCTTTACGCCTAATCTCAACTTCATGCAAGGCCCTGCAGGTTCAAAACCAAATGATTATAGAACAAACTATCCATTCCAGTCATGGATGTAATATAAGCCTAGATTGCAGGAGGTACCTAAATAGGGAGACCTGAACAAGATTGGAAGGCCACCACATGTAAGGTGAATCAACAAGAAACTTTCTGAATAGTCCAGCCCATCCAAATCCAAGCAGCTTCAGAAATAGGTATAACATTATCAGAATTTGCAGATAGTCTTACCATGGCATTAACAGTTTTCTGCACTAGGAACACAACTTGTAATATTTACTTCTGCATCTCACGTGACGTGATGGTAGCAGTGGAAGAGCAAAATTTATATGTCACTTGAAAGACTCTGAAATTATTCAAATAGCAAACAGAGTCTTGACGTTGGTTACAGAACTCACCTGGGTTGATTGTGTTAACATCATCGCTGCCATTATATGTATCTTATGATGGTAGAATGCTTTGACCACTGTGATTATACTAACTGCATACACAAAACTGGATCCTGCGTTTGCAAGTATAGTGATGAGAACGTGCTCTTTCAGGTTGAAGGGTCCTGGATTTAATGAAAATGACCGTTTCGTTCCTGGAACTCCCACAGATTTGGTTGGCAATGATGCTGCCATGAATTTCCCTACTGGAAGAACTAAAATCTGAGCTATCACTGACGACACGTATATTGAATTTTGACGGTAGCCAAAAAACTGGTTCAAGAAGGCCAAAGTAGCACAAGAAATGATCCCCAAAAACCATGTTCGAAATGTCAAGCATGGTATTGTTGGATCATCCGTGATGGGAACAGTGAGTCTCACTTGTTCAATTGGTGAATCGTCTGTCTCTTCTGCAAAATAAAATCAATGTAACAGCAAACCAAAAGGGTATACGGCAAATATTTGTATGCAGCCTTGGAGTCCAAGGATGTGCATTTATGACAGACAGTTCAGGCACAAAATACCAGTCTCAAGCTTCTTGTCCTTGCCCAATGGCTTCAGCTCATAAGTCTCTGTGTGCTCCAAACGTTGCTCTAAATTCATCTTCGACTTCGATGAGAAAACGTAGCACCAAATTTACTACAAGATATGCTTCTTAGCTCTCTATTTGTACTCCTCTATGTTCTTCTATATACAATGAAATATTTGTTTATTCCCATTCTTTCTTGGTAACTTTAGCTTTCGTTATCTACAAGTTGATTCAATTATTGGGATCTCAGCTGGAAACTACGCCTAGAGGTACCATAACTACGTCAGTTACTGTCCTACTAGACAAAATAAGAATCTGTAAAAAAAAAAATTTCTACTTGAAGCACACTTCCAAAAGATTGGGGTAAACTTCATCTCCTCCAAATACAGAAAAGCTGGTCTAACATACAAAATAATCAACCAAAGTCAAGCAATGCCATTCTTTGCCCATCTCACATATCCTATCCTTTGGTCTAAAACCATGTGCCTTGGTCTGGAGAGTGAAAATGCCATTTAAGACTATTCAACTTGAGCATTGCAGACAATGCAGTACTAAGGATCACTTGGAAAAGATTCTGTTAAAATGACGCCTGCTTCGTCCGTAATTGCTGCAATCGTTGGTAACTGCTGTATAACTCGTAGTCCGCAATTCAAAACATTTCCTACCTACAAAATGGTCTTTGACAGCAATGTAATTGTCTGTAGGAAAGATTACTGATAAAAAACAAGTAAATCATATTCTGAAGCCGGCAATATTCCTGCGTCGTCTGGGAAACTTGGTTAAAAGTTTGTCAGCTACGGCCATTACCAGGAAGATAATGACAATATGGAAACAGACACACAACTAGTGGTGGTGATAGAAAAATGGATTTCCAGCATAAGATACTTCAGGAACGCTGAAATGAACACTCCACAGTTTCCAAAGCTACGGCTCAAAAGCAAAATCTGAGAAGTTTTATATCATATGAAAAGAGCAATTACCTTAATATTCTTAGAAGATTCAGTAACACTTTTCCATGAACTTTTATACAATTACTTCACTCACATTAGAAATGTATTTTCAGCACGAGTAGAAAATTAGAGATGATCCAAGTTGTATCAGTTTAACTGTCAAATCCAATTGAGTTTGGAATTAATCTTGATAAATTTTCTACTCGACCAATCATAATATATAGTCAAATCTTAATCAAATTAACAGAATAAATTAAATTTGATTAAGTTCAGACTCAAATTAAATTAAAAAATGGAATCTACAATTATCAAATGATTCCTTATGTTCTGTAAGGATTTCAGTATCATAAATGGCATTAATGATTGCAAAACATCGTTCCTTTTAAACCATCTCATCTGAATAGAAAACGTTGGTGTTCCCTGCCAGTTCTTGTAATCTCATCAGTACAAGTTTTGAGTTCTGTTAATATGTCTCATTCCCTCACGAGTTCACAACTACAACGTTGGATTTCTTTTTCAAACGTGTACTGATGAATTATTGTAGCGTTTCCCTTTAATTTTCGATCGTATGACTGATATTTTGGATTATTTCAATAACCACCCTTAATTTATTAGTATACCACTTGAACAAGGCTAACCATCAACTCAAAACATCGAATTTTACAAAGGAAGTCTCATATATCACTACTTGAAGTACCCCTAATACCATTTTAGTCTCTTCGTGGCTGTATGAAATATGCTTCTGAGCTCTCTATTTGTAGTCTTTTTTATTTTTAATTTTTAGCAACTATTGCTTTTCGTTATCAAACAAGTTCGTCCTGGAGGATGTGATGTCCATTCTCATCAAACTACACCTATGATATATAGATTGGCATAACAAAAGAATATGAGTGTAAGTGTAAGTGTCTTCTTTCCTTATATGCTATTTTTTGGAAGATAAATCGTAAGTGTAAGTGTCTTCTTTCCTTACCTGCTAAAAGAAGTTTTTGCTTATAAAAGTGAATGATACTTATGAACCCTAACCAACTCGCATACATGTTTAAAAGTCTGTTTTAAACCAGTGCTCTCCTATTCCGGCTTCTCCAACGCCTCCGGTAGTACAGCCGAAATAACAACGGGTTCTCCATCCTTACCATAACGAAGCGACAGAAGTTTTGAAGATTCAAAAAATGTTACGATGAGATAAACCCAATTCATAACTTTTACTGATTTGTGAACAATCCAACGAAAAGAGAACTGACATTGCAGGATCAAAAAGTAAAGTGGTGATGAATATATGGCTGACAGAAGCTAGTTGTCAAGAGAGACGTGAAACATGAAAATGTGGAATATCAGAAGAAAACTCCGAAAAGTAGGCCAAACATAATCGGTGTATATCAATGATCGTATATTTTGTCGAGCCACTCTTGCTTCGGCAAAGACAGCAACATTATTGCTCCACTCTTGCTTCGGCAAAGACAGCAACATTATTGCTGATGTGTATTGGTACTTAGTCATCGAGCATATTTCTTCAGGAATTATGCATCAGGCCATATTTCCAACCTCAAGTAACAGCCAAAATACTAGGAAGACGATTTCAGTTTGGAAACGAAGATGCGACGTGTATTTTTGAAACCCTGAAACGTAAAAATCTTTATTTCTTGCAATATCTATACAATGATAACTTACAAACACTTTACTGTTTCTTGTAAGATTCAGGCATGTATATTTACACAGATAATACACGTATAAAACACATGCATAAATAACACATATTAACAGTATA
>JAOQMR010000003.1:4128941-4142776 GCA_027563865.1 Erythroxylum pelleterianum
CTATTTATGTGCATGTGCACCTTATGAAATGCATGAGCATGAGATGTGGTATCCCAATTTTCTCTTATTGATCTCACTTGTTCCAAATCTTTAGGGTTCTAACCCTTTGTAGGAACTGGGATATTACACCATCACCATCTTAGTTCTTTGTTTGAACACACTATATACCCTACTGTGATTTGAATGCCCAAGGAAGATGCCCTCATCACTTTTAATTTCAAACTTTCCAAGTTGCTCTTGATCTTCAAGAATATAACATTTACTACCAAACACATGGAAGTAGCTAACATTTGATTTCTTTCCTCTCCATAGCTCAGAAAGTGTCTTGTTCAAATTGTTTCTTAGATGAACTCTATTGCATATATGACACACTGTGTTCATTGCTTTTTCCCAAAATCCTCATTGATATTTTTCTTCCATTCAACAAAGATCTGGCCATCTCTTGAAGGGTATGATTCTTCCTTTTTCCAATTCCATTTTGTTGTGACATTTTAAGTGCTAAGAACTCTTGTATAATCCCATGTCTATCACAAAAGTTGTTGAAGCTTGCATTCTCAAACTCCCTTCCATGATCATATTAGATCCTCAAAACTACCACATTCTTTTGATTTGTAATTAGGACACATAATCTTCTAAATGCCTTAAACGCATTTGGTTTTTCTTTCAAGAAAACTACTCAAGTATATCTTGAGCCATCATCAACACATGTCAAGAAATTCCTCATCTAACATAGACTAGCATGTTGTGTTGGGCCTACCAAATCCATATGAATCAATTCTAGTACTCAAGAAGTTGTAACATTTCTTACATTCTTATGTGGTACGCTCAATTGTTTTCCTATTTGATAAGCGCTACAGATAGTCTTGTCATCTTTGTTCATCATATGCAAGTCTCTTATCGCTTCAGATTTGCTTAACTTGTTGATAAGGTCATAATTTGAGTGGCCAAGCTTTTGGTGCCATAAAATCATATTATCATATGTGGCTGAATTGCAGGAAGTAATAACCTCCAACATGTAGCAATTATCCATCGATCTTCTTTGACTTCCTATATAGTCTTCTTCTTGGTTTAACAACTTGCATTCATCACTAGTGAACTTGACTAACAACCCATCAACACAGATTTGACTAATATTCACAAAGTTAGCTTTTAAAACATAGATATAAAGCACATTTTTTAAATAAGGGAATCCATTCGCGTAAAGAGTTCCTCTACCAATCATTGCTGTTTTTTTTTCTATCATCAAATGTAACATGACCATCCATATAACTTTGATAATTTATTAAAAAGCTTCTTTCACCTGTCATATGCCTTAAGCACCCGCTGTCAAAGTACCATTCGTTGTGAGAAGCAACACGCATAGATTTAAGAGCCACAAGTGCTTGCTGTTGGTTCTTTCTAACCCAAATCTACTTTGATAGCCTCTGTTGCTAAAAGTTCTTCCAAGAATGTTTGAATTTTTTGTTTTGAGCATTATGAAATAGCATTATTAGCAACTTGTGGTAATTTGACCTTATGTGACCTTTTACATTACAAAAGTGACATATAGGCACAAACTTTCTGCTTCTTTTTGAAATTTCTTCTTACTTAATTGATCTTGTTTCTTTGACAAATCTATCTTCACCATTTTGCTCATTATTCACCTGAGAGCATTCACTTTTATATCCAGAACCTTGAAAATATCTTTTTTGGCCAATTTCCAACAATTCATCTAGCGTCTCGGTATCGCTATTCAACATTCTTATTCCTTCCTCTGTATTGATCAACTTTAGTTTGGTTTCATCAAGTTCATCTTTTGTTGACAATAACTTCATCTCCAGACCTTGAATAACATCTTTCATAGTAGAATTCTTCCTCTTTAACTTCTCATTTTATTTATATGTCTTCACCCATTTGCTATACATTAGTTCATAGGCCTTGTAGACATCTTCCTTTTTGAATTTTGAGTAACTGTCATCTGTGTTATTATGAAAATTAGAGTTTGATACTAAAACATCTGAATCTTCACCTTCAGTTTCTTTACTGGTTGCTACTAAGCAAGCAACTAGACTTTCTTTATATAAACTAACCAACACAACATGATGACTCAATTTCTTCTCCACTGCCATACTCACTTTCAGATTCTTTTTGCACTACAAGTGTTGGTGTAAGACTTCCCTTTTCTCCTTTTAAGAGGTCAGGTTGCATATGCCCAAAATCTTGACACTTATGACATTGTATCTTCTCTGCCTTCTTTTCACCTTTTTGAGTTTTTGCTTGTTGTTTGAGGTTATAGTTAGATGAACTCCCACCATTCTGCCTAAACTTAGGTCTATCTTTCTCCACCTTCTTCAAACACTTGTTGAAATTTCTTGTTAGTAACACTAGATCTTCATTTTCATTGGAATCATCTCTTGAATCATGCATAGGTTTAGCAACTTCGGCTTGAAGTGCCAATCCTTTATTCTTCTCACACTTGTCTCTCAACAAGTTCATCTTGAAGTTTGTGAGAATTCTAACTATCTTATTCAAAGATAACTCGTGACTGTCATGAGCTTCTTCAATAGTTGCAATCTTCGGTATAAATTTAGGAGACAACGATCTTATGGTTTTCTTGACAAGTTTATGATTTGAGTACTTATTGCCAAGTTGATGTGCTTGATTGGCGATATCATGCAGCAGTTCATGAAAATCCCCAATAGTTTCATTTTCCTCCATCTTAAGTTCTTCAAATGTTGGTAGCCAACATTTGAAGTTTTGATGCTATCATCGATTGTGATCCTTCATTTATGGTTTGTAATGAATCCCAAGCTTCTTTTGCTAATTCACATGCTGATATCATACTGAAATGTCTTTCATCTACAGTATTAAAATTGGATGCATTGCTTGAGAGTTACCAAGCACTCCTTTTTCTTCAGCCTTTGTCCATTCAGAAGGATCTTTAGGTACCATTTTATTCTTTTCATTAGTTGTCATAGGATGAGTCCAGCCTTTCAACACAGAAGTCCGGGCTTTAGCCCCTTGTGCTTGAATAAACACTTTCATTCTTGATTTTCAAGTAAGATAGTTATAGCCATCTAGTAACGGTGGCCTAGTAATCAATGCTCCTTTTTTAGTAGCCGTGAGTACACAACACTGATCTACACCAACTTGACACACCAAGTTTTGATGAGATGAACCTTACTCTGATACCAATTGAAAAACCCAAGGTCGAAGGTCCACAAAATTTTTGTTCTGTCACGATTGCTTTTAACTGAAATTTACATTTGATTCTCACAAAGCAATTGAGCAAGCAACTATGATTTGTAGAATTCTTTTGCAAGCAAACAAATTAAGTGCATAACAACTACATTACACACACAAAAATATAAGAAATTTGTTAACGCAGTTTGACATACACGACCTATATCTGTGGGGCCCTCACTTAAATTAATCAGCTTTCACGATAGTACAATACAATTATACAAGGTTATTACAGAACCAACACCATTCACTCGTTGAAGCTATCCACTCGTACTCTACCCGTGAGAGTATCTCACACCCAATAACATGACCAACTCATACTAACTTCAACAGAAGATTTTAAAACAAAGAATGAAACAAAAAGAAGAATATCTCAAGTGATTAAATCAAGAATAAAAGAAACAAAAAGCACTTGAGTCAATGAACACTCTCCTATGTGTGCAGCAACATTAAAACAAAATCATGGAGGATCTTCAATTAAAAATCTGTTGTAGAACTTGATAATTGATCTATGAAAGCGCCCAAACACAGTAGCCAAGATCGATAGGTCTATATCTCACCATGGACTACTTATGTATATCCAAGAATTCCTTTCTCCTTTAAGACTTTTTTAATTAAGGATTCCGTCCTTCTACAAATTTCTTAACTTCCAAAATTCTACATATTCTAAGATAGTAGAATCCTATAGCAAATCAACTTCCTTATTACAAAAGATATCTCAAATAAATTAAAATACAAATAATGCCAAAAATAGAATATTTTAACAGTATCTCTAAGTAAATATAAGTTTTAAAAAATCATTGTTACACTTACATTCTCTATCATCATTATAGGTACTCTTCTGCACCGACTAATACCATACAAAATTGTACCCAAAATATAAGTACTATACTAGTTACTGATACTAGTCAGTATTAGTTGATATTGATCGGTACTTGAAATATCATAATTTATCAGAATTGAATTGCAATTTTAAAAAAATTGGATTAAATTGAAAAAAAAGCTAAAGCTAAAGATACTTTAGCAGAACATATCTTCACTATTCCCTTTTTTTTTTCTTACAACCCTTATAGTCCTTTAATTATCAATATCAATTTATCTTTAAAAATATTTGTCAAAATACAATTTTTTATAGCACTAAAGGAAAAGAAATATATTATTCGTTTGATCATACTCATGCTTGGAACAATACGACTTTTATGAATTTGTCTCCGGACATCACATTTATATTTAAATTCTTTTAGGAAAAATAAAAAAGAAATTAGTACTTTGCTAATATTCTCAATCATATTAATATAAAATTTCTTTGTACATAAGATTTTTTGAAAAAAAAAATCATAATAAGAAAAGTCTAATAACATAATTATATCTGCAATTATATATAAGGAAAAATATTGTCTTATTTTTATTAATTTTGAATATTAATATGGACAAATGAATATATATATATATATAGATATAATATTGGAATTTATATTGTATTGATTACTATAAGATATATTTGTATGAGAATATTATCTTTTAAAATTTTAAGTTGTCATAAAATTTTAATTAAGACAAATTTATAATAAATTTTAAATTGAAAATAATGTGTTTAGAGGATGAACTAGTTTATCTTTATTTTTGTATCAAATTCATTCAATGTAAAAATAAAAATATCTATTTCTTTAATTAATTTCAAATTCATACTCTACTTTTTAATTGTTATTAGATAAACTTTTGATACAAGTAATAATATGGAAATTAGGTATTTCGAATAAATCAGTTGAAGAACAAATAACTCAAAACTAATTGACTGGTTGAATTAAAGTGTTGCCAAATATATTTCAACTTCTTGTTTGTAATTGGTTCTGTCTGATTTTTATGGGGCTGGGCGCTGTTGCTTGGATCCATGAAGTCGTTTGGCTTCAACTAAGGAATACCTGCAAAACAATAAAGGCACACCGGGGTTGACTACCGGTAGGCCCCTCCGATGCTCAAGTTAGTCTTTTTGTGAGGGTTTTAGTGGCTATGAATAAAGAATGCTGGGGTTCTCAAGTTGTACTTGTCTCACGGTGAGGTAGTACCTTATATATGAAAAATACCTGCTAGGTTTAGGTCTTCACTTATGAATGGGAGGTCACCATCTATGAATGGGCTGCCTATGCCTGGGCCTGGGTCTGGGCCGAGCTCGATCGACCTAACCATAAGCCCCCTACTCCTCGAGTTTGACCGTGGAGAAGGGTCAGAGGAGTATATAAAGATTGTGCGGCTCGGTTGTCTGACAGCTCGTGATAGGCCCGACCAATCGAACGTAGTGATAGGACCGATCGATCGAACGTAGTGATAGGACCGACCGATTAATGTAGTGATAGGACCGATTGATCGAACGTAGAGATAGGGCCGACCGATCGAACGTCGACGCCTAATCAAAGCACTAGGTTTAATCATTACTTGCGGCGCGCATCCACCGATGGATTTTCAAAGTTTGAAATGAAGAGTCTCTTTAACCGCTGTGCAGCTGTCATGTGCGTCCTTTCAATAGTTGCGCCGTTCCAAGTCTCTGACAACCGTAATTCGCCACAACTCAGATTATGCCATGCGTCCAACTTCGGCTCGGATTTCACCACGCGTCCAACGTTGATTGGAGCGCCCGTTCAGTTGGTTTCTATAATAAATGCTTAGAATCGACATATCTACTTTACTTCCATTTCTACATATTTGATTCTCTAGCCTCTGCTCTCTCTGTTCTTCATCTCTTTGCTTGCAGTCATTGGAATTTCCTTTCCACCACCGTCTACATTCTCAGCTTCAGTCACCAAACTAGGTACGTCCCTTCTTTCTTCGTCCTGTAAGTTTCCTTTTTCAATAACCATGTCGTCAACTAGCCCTAGAGATGAGCTTAGACTTAGGGATGAACCCACCTTCCCTTCTCCTTTCTCATCGCCTCCTCTCCAGCCTTCACCACAGGCATCCATGGGTCTCAGCGAAGAAGTAGGTACGGTCAAGAGGGAACTGGTCATCGAAAGGGCTTTACAAATTGTTGGGCCGCTGGAGATAGCGGCGGAAATGGTGGAGGCGCCGGAGGTTGGCGGGAATGAAGCGCCGAAGACAGAGGGAAATGAAGAAGTCGGGGCAAATGATCGAAAAGATGGGCAAGTCTTTGAAGCGCCGCTGGACGACCAATCGACGATGACCGAAAGGGAATTGAACCGATCGATCATCAAGAATAACATCCCTTCGTCATGGGGACCCAGGTTGGCCTCCAAGAACGAGCGGATTCATAGCATTATGGGGGCTATTTTGTTGTTACAGACAACTTTTTCTCAATCGGTGGAATGAAGCTTCCATATGCCCCAATCATCGAGGAGATATGCCGTACTTATGAATTAAGGCCGAGCCAGATCCCTCCGAATGGTTGGAGCTTCCTTAACGGTCTCGCCCTGCTGTGCCATCATTTTGGGTGTTCCCCATCGATCAGTATTCTGCGACATTTCTTGAGAATGAATCAAAGCTCAAGCGTCGGTGGCGGGATCCCTCACCTCCAGTATAGGGACGCAAGGTATCGTCCTGCTAGAATAATCTGGTCGATCAAGTCCTGTAAGATGAAGTACTTCTTTGTGAGGTCCCCAGGGTCTACCTTTGAATCCAGGCAGTGGAGATATCCCCTGGCCGAGCGGTGGAATGACATCTCTGATTTGTCCCTTACCAGGGAGGAATGGGAAGTGATCGGCCGAATTAAGGTGCTCGGTCGGTATGATTTCGACCGTCTTATTTTGGGGTATCGTGGAGGGGCATCGTCCAACGCATTTTTAATTGATCCCCCTCCTCGAATTAGCGGAGTAGAAGAGGAAACTGGCCCTCCTGGTTAACTCCTTGTAGTTTAACTATTTGTTGTATTCACAAGTATTAGATTCGATTTCTAACCTGCTTCTATAACTGCGCAGCCATGGCAAAGCTCAAGGATTTCGCCGGGTCCTCCAGTTCCCCCAAGGGCCAGCGCAAAGTGTCTAGACCTTCCTTGAAGATGGAGGAGCGAAGCAAGAAGGGGGAAGTCATCGCTAATGTCGCTCAGCCGATTGTACCTGAGCAGTCTGTAGCGCTCGATCTATCGACTGTGCCTGAACAGTCTATAGCGCTGTCGGCCCAATTGGCAGATGGAGACCGAGCTGTTGTGGAGGAAGAGGAGGAAGTGGAAAGACCACTCAAAAGAAAGAAAACCGCTCGGAATGTCCATCAGTAATCCAGCCAATTAGACAAAGGAAGGGGGAGCCAGCGCCTCGATTGGACAAAGGAAAGAGGAAAAAGCGAGGGCCTAGCTCCGAGAAGTCCACGATCAGTGTAAATAAGACTGCATTGCTTAGGGACATCAACGTCGCTGTTCACGTTGCTCATAAGGTCGTTCCTCTTGAGGACGAAATGTTTTTGGATTTGTTGAATAATCAGGAGCTGATGGCCAGTCTCGTACGTGGCTTTTCCAGGGATCTGGCGTTTCCCTCTACGATGCATCAGCGCATCGATCAGTTCAATGAAACTACCCGATTGCTGGACCGAGGGGTTAATGATCTTCTTGAGCAGGTCAATGCTTTAAGAGCTGAACTTTTGGAGGCGAAGGAGGAGAAGGACGTTTTACGAGCTAAACTCTCTTCATTGGAGGAGAAGAAGGGTGTTTTGGAGGAAGAGAAGAGCGTTTTGAGAGCTCAACTTGTTTCGGGGGAGGAGGAGAAGAGTAGAATGGTTTCTTCTAGGGATGAGCTGGAAAGTGAATGCCGAGCACTGCAGCTCAGTAATGAGGTCCTGAGGGCAGAAGTGCTCAATGCCAATTTGAAAGCGAAAATGGAGGAGGAGCTCCGTTTAAAAGTCCTCCATGATTGTCATGAAGCGGTGATGGACAAAATGAGGGTTGAGAGGAAGCTGTTGGAGCTACAAGGCTCCGTCAAGGAGCAAAGGGTTGAAGCGATCAATCAATGGAAAGAGTGGTACTTACACGAGGAGTGCCTAGAATTTGCTTGCTATTTGGCTCTTTCCATCTTGAGGAACTGCCACAGTGTTTGCGTCCCTGATGAGTCAGATGGTCCTTCATTCGAGGATTATGCCGAGCCGATACTTCCCTCCGAGCTCGGCCTTTCATTTGAGGAGGTGAGGGAGATAGCTGAGAAAGAACAAGAGGCATTATCAGATGAGCTGCTAGACCTTAGTTCAGATGGGGAAGAGGAGCGAGCTCATGGGAGTGTCTCTCCAGTTCTTCCCGCAGACCCAGATCCTGTCTCGGTTACTTTTCCGACCTCCTCTTCTGCCGATCCATATGTTGGTGCTTCTTCTCCATAGAACTCTCAAAGCTCATCTGGTCGGGCTTGTGACCAGAATAGAAATATAAAGAAATAAAACTCTTATCTTTAACCTCCGTTGTCTTCTTAATTTTGTGAATGAATCTTAGACTGTCATTAATTTCATATGAGGGATTGTCTTTTCAAATAGTAAGTAGCAAACGAGTGTGTCCAATATGCGTCGATCGGTTGTAGGGTTTGAGAGAACCATGGTCAACCGAGGCGAGAGAACCTGGCCGAACGATGCTGAGGTCAAGCGATCCAAGATTTTCACTCTTGGTATCACCTAGTCCCAGGATCCGGTCTTGGCAACCTGGCCGAACAATGCTGAGGCCGAGTGATCTAAGATTTTTTTCTTGGCATCGCCTGGTTCGAAGATCCAGTCTTGGCAACCTGGCCGATCGATGTTGGGGCCGAGCGATCCAAGATTATTTTCTTGGCATTGCCTGGTTCAAAGATCCAGTCTTGGCAACCTGGTCGAGCGATGTCGAAGCTGAGCGATCCAAGATTATTTTCTTGGCATCGCCTGGTTCCAAGATCCAGTCTTAGCAACCTGGCCGAGCGGTATTGATGACAAACAGTAGGTAGAATGTTCTCCCCTTAGCCCAATTTAATGAGACTTTTTCTACCAAGAAGTTTGAAATCCTTTATTGATGATGATGAGGGCGTGGGCCGTTAAAAAACCTGATTGACAAGGCCAAAAAAAGGTACCCACTAGTGACGTGCACTAATGCGTAAGCAATAATAAAGTACGTGACAAAGAAATAAATGAAGTCAAGCTTATCTATTGGTAAAATATCTTTAGGTTTTGAGAATTCCAGGGCCTCGGTAGAATCTTGCTGTTCGTGTTGTCCAGGATGTAAGAGCCATGTCCGGCTTGCTTGACTACTTGATAGGTCCTTCCCACACCTGACCGAGCTTTCCAGGGTGCTTCTCAGTCGCCTCGGCCTTTCTCAGAATGTAACCACTGATCTTTATGTTTCTCGGCCTTACCCATTTGTTATAAAAATTTATTGTTTTCTGCCTGATGGCTTCTAAACGAGCAACTGCCCTATCTCTATCTTCACCGAGAAGTACGAGTTCCACCCTGCGAGCTTCATTATTCCGTTCTTCTTCATAACTCGCAGCTCTCTAGTCGTGCAATACCACTTCTACTGTTACTAAGGCCTCTTCCCCAAAGGTCATTCTGAATGGCGTCTCACCTGTGGCTCTATTTGGGGTAGTTCTGTATGCCCAAAGTACTTCGTCTAATTCGTCTACCCAAGTCTTATGTCCATCTAAGCACTTCTTGAGAGCACTCATTATCTTCTTGTTGGTGTTTTCCGCAAGACCGTTGCTTTGAGGATGAGCCACTAAAGTTAGCTGGAGCTTTATCTTCAGTCGGTGACAAAAATCTTTGAACTTGTCATTGTCAAACTGTCGACCGTTGTCTGCAACCAAAACCATCGGCATCCCAAAAAGACTCAGTTTATTCTTGCTTACGAAGTTTTCAATCTTCTGTTTGGTAATTGTGGCGACTGCTTCCGCTTCTGCCCACTTGGTGAAGTATTCAACTGCTACTATCAAAAATTTCTTCTGCCCAGGACCGAGAGGAAAGGAACCTAGTATGTCCAATCCCCATTGAGCAAAGGGTATGGGATGGCTCACAATTTTCAACTGCTCGGTCGGTCGGTGAGACAAGTTGTTGTTTCTCTGGCAAGCCTCACATCGATTAACTTTGTCATGATAATCTTTCTTCATTGTCGGCCAATAACACCCCTATTTGATCAATCTGTGAGCCAACATTCTGCCTCCTAAGTGATTTCTGCACATTCATTCATGGACTTCAACCATTGCTCATTCTGCCTCTTCTTCGCCCAGGCAACGTAATAGCGGCCAGTCATAAGAACGTTTGTAGAAGGTGTCATTAACAATTACATATTCGGCCGCCTTTACCCTTAGTTTCTTGGCCAACAGGGTTTCTACCGGTTGTGTTCCTTTAAGGAGGTACTGTCTGATCGGTTCCATCCAACTTGATTGTTTGGCATCTGTGTCAAAGACTTCTCTAGCTTTCTGGATGCTAGGCCGGTCTAGTGGCTCAACCAAAATGTTATTGCGTTTTGATCGGAAGCCATCTTGAAAAGCAAGTCTGCTTGAGCATTTTGCATCCTTTCTATTCTGCTGACCGAGTATTCTTAAAAATTATTCAACTCTTGCTTTGCCAATTCTAAATACTTGATCATGTTATTCCCTTTGGCCTCATATTTCCCAGTAACTTGACCAACCACTATTTGGCTATCGTTGTACACCTTCAAATGTTTCACCCTCATCTCTCTTGCCAACTGAAGACTGGCTACTAATGCTTCATATTCTGCCTCATTATTGGATGTTTTAAATTCTAATCGGAGAGCATACTCAGCCTTTTCTTCTTGGTGCGGGTTGATCAAGACCGCTCCTGCACCTTATCCCTCAGCGTTGGACGACCCATCAACAAATAAACTCCATGCAGGGTGTTGCTCGCCCTGAGAGGTAGGTTGACTCATTTCTGCAACGAAATCCACCAATCCTTGGGCCTTGATCGTTGTCCATGGTTTATAATGTCTATCAAACTCTCCCAGCTCTACCGCCCATTTTACTAGCAACCCAGAGGTTTCGGGCTTTTGAAGGCACTGCCTGAGGGGTTTGTCGGTCCATACCTCCATGGTGTGACTCTGGAAGTAAGGCCTAAGTTTCCGCGCTGCAGTTATCAATGATAAGGCCAACTTCTCAATGGGTGCATACCGCGCTTCTGGTCTGTTCAGTAAATCGAGAATTGTTCATTTCCGTCCGATCGAACGAGAACTGCGCTGATCGCCACCTCTGTAACTGCCAGATAAATAATCATATTCTCCCCCTCAACGGGGCTTTGCAAAACGGGTGGACTAGTCAGATACTGCTTCAAATGCTGAAATGCTCTCTCGCATTCATCCGGCCATTGGAACTGGGTCGCATTTTTCATCCGGCCATTGGAACTGGGTCACATTCGCCTTCCTTAGAATTTTGAAAAATCGGAGGCACTTATCCCCCATCCTAGAGACGAATCTGCTCAGAGAAACTATCCGTCCTGTCAATATTTGAACATCTTTTAAACATTACGGTGAGGGCATCTAGATGATAGCTTCAATCTTTTCCGGGTTTGCTTCAATCACCCGCTGAGTAATCATGAATCCTAGGAATTTTCCAGACGCCACACCAAATACGCATTTTTCAGGGTTCAGCTTTATTTGAAATTTATTGAGGGTCAGGAAGACTTATTTTCCACGTGTTCAGCGGTCGTCTTGCTTTTGACAACCATATCATCCACATAAGCCTCGACTGTTCGACCGATTTGTTTCCTAAAAACTTCCATGACGAGCCGCTAATAAGTGGCCCCTACATTCTTCAAGCCGAAAGGCATTAGCTGGTAGCAATACGTGCCTTGGTCGGTTATAAAAGACGTCTGTTCTTCATCTTCGAGACTCATTTGAATTTGATGGTAACCCAAGAAAACATCCAAGAAACTGAGAAGTTCATGTCCCGATGTAGAGTCCACCAACTAATCGATATTTGGCAGGGGGAAACTGTCCTTTGGGCATGCTTTATTCAAGTTAGTGAAGTCGATGCACATCCTCCACTTTCCGTTTTTCTTCTTCATGAGTACCACATTCGCCAACCATTCAGGGTATTTGACTTCCCGAATGAACCCAACATCAAGTAATTTTTCTATCTCTTTTTCGAACACCTCCTACCTCTCTTTGCCCTGCCACTGCTTCTTCTGTCTGACCGGTTTGCAATCTTTTCGAATACCAAGGGAATGTGATGTTACCGATCAAGAAATTCCAGGCATATCGCTCGGTACCCAAGAGAAGACCAATCTATTCTCTATCAAACACTCTGTGATTTCTTTGACAAGGTCTTTTTCAAGTTCGGAACCCAGATTTGTGAATTTGGATCGATCTTCTTCATCCAATATGACCTGCTGTGTTTCTTCTAGGGGGTTCATCCTCTCAGTTTCTTCATCGGCTCTCATATCGAGAGAGCTTGTCAGGACTACCGCTCCATCAAGTGTCCTTGTTTCCACCAAGTAGCATTCCCTAGCGATTCTCTGCTGACCCCTGACAATACCGATTCCATGGGGTGTTGGGAATTTCATTGCTTGATAGTAGATTGATACGACTACTCTGAGGGCGTTTTGGGTAGCTCTTCCAATTATGGCATTATATGCTCCTACAAACTTCACAAGAAGAATTCACCACTCTTCTCTACTTGAGATGGCTTTTGTCCAAATTTTATGTTTAAGAGGACTCGGGCAAATAGGTATGTTGATGCTCCTGTTACCCCTTTGATGGGTCCCTCTATTGACAGTAGCCGCTCTTTTGGAATCTCCATCTGCTTAAAAGCATCGTAATATAGTAGGTCGACCGAGCTACCTGTATCAATCATTACTCGTTTCACCTCGTTGCCATCCATATTCAAGTTGACCACTAGCGCATCATCATGAGGACAGCTAACACCATCCAAATCAGATTCGTCGAACGAGATCACCTCATCGTTTTGCTTCTTTTTCTTCACTGACAAGTCCTGCCTGGCATACCTCTTTCTTCCTCTAACAGTGGACCCTCCTACTGCACTACCCCTGAAAATCATGTTGATGACCCTAACCAGTCGGTCATCCTGCTATCCGGTGTTTCTATCACCTCTTGTCCTGGACTGTCCTCTAGTGTCGCGTCGTTCTTCTGTATTCCTGTTCTGCCTCCCTCCCTCGTTCATGTTATTTTGCCTCCAAAGTTTTCGCCCGTTGTCAGACCGACCGCTTCTACCCTCGTTATCTCGATCGGTCTTTTTTTCATACTTCAAAAATCTTCCCAGCCTTCCTCTTTGTATAAGGAGTTTGATTTCTTTCTTTAAGTCCCAGCAATCCTCAGTGTCATGACCGACATCTCTATGGAAATGACAATATAAAGAGGAACCTCTTTGTTTAGGGGAGTTTTCAATTTATTGGGCTCTCGGAGGGATTCCCCTTCTGCTCTCATGACCTCCAGTACTTCCGCATACTGCCTGTTGAGCAGAGTGAAGGATTCTCGCCATTGGTCCTTTCGATCGGTCGGCTTCCTCCAACTAGACTGATCTTTCTGTCGCTTGTGCAAATCATCTGTTCTGCCACTTGACCAACGGTCATCTGCTCTGAGTTTTGTGTTTTTCAACACTTCCTCTAGCTGGATATACTTATCCACCCGATTTCTTATCTCTTGAATAGATTTGGGCTGATCGAGGGCCAATGATTTCTTGAACTCCTCATCCCTCGTGTTG
>JAOQMR010000003.1:4186994-4198714 GCA_027563865.1 Erythroxylum pelleterianum
AATATTGTCTTTTCGACAATACGAGGACTAATCTTGAATTATTGTTTAATTTAGACATCGAGTGCAATTACATTAAAAAGTTCAAATATTAATTCACAAGGAACACTTGTCCCTTTCTAGCTTTAGCTTCATCATCGTCTACGTCATGGCGATGACTAGCGGACGAAGATTAAAAATAATAATAATAATAAATATGTTAAAAATATGGTTGCAGAACATAATTCAGAGGGAACACTTGCCCCTTTCTAGCTTTAGTTTTCATGATCGTCTACGTCATGGCAATGACTAGAGGACGAAGACTTCGAAGTCTTTTAAAACATCAATCAAAGAAGATTTCGAAGTCTTTAATCTGAATCGATCCTATTTGGGTATCATTATTCTCAAAATCTAAGAATATTGTCTGTTTCACAATAGGAGGTCTAATCTTGAATTATTGTTTTATGCTTTTATTATACAGTGCGCTGTTTTTGGAGACTAAAATGAGTACGGTCCGCTTACTATGTTCATCAGTCACGTATGATTTTGAAAAGAAAAAAGATATTACGATGTCTTGTTTAGAAAATTTGTATAATTCCGTACAACTCAAATTTATTTTATTGATCATAATATATCAAATTTAATGTGTATTTGTACATTAAAAAGCACATGTCATGTCATCCTAATTAATTGGCATGCTTAATTATGAATATAAACAGTTGCAAATAATCACATCAAGAAAAAAGATATTACGATATCTTGGAACACATGCATCATGGTCAAATTGATAAGTAAATATACTAAATTCAAATAAAAATTTATGAAGTTTAATATTTTACTACAAAAATACAAATTGTCAATCAAACTTAATAAGACAATTTACAAAGTTTCAAACCATGCGGAAAATAATTAAAAATTGATGATGATACTTTTTTACTTATTCTCTTTCTCTTTTTTTTTAAATTTTTTATATTTTGGTCGTGCTCTCTTGATAAAACCTATGATTTTTTCTTCTTTCATATTCCGAAATAATTTTTTTCATAATTACATAAACGATCACGTAAGTAATCATATTTCTTTCGGTGTTGCTTAAATTATATATGTACATAATTACAGAGATTTATGCAGATTGATACTGAGTTTGTCTTTCAATAGGCTAATTCGATTAGATCATTAAATTTTTTTTTACAATTTATGCAAATGGAAAGGCAGTCAGATGAGATTTTGTTAACTGATTGTACAGGAAAAACAATAGTTTTCTAGTTATAGAAAAAAATGGAAAAAAATGGTAAACAAATAATAAATAAAAATAAGGTAATGAAAAGAAATTCTGGCCTAGATTAAAAATACATTTTTTGATCAGGTATAGCTAAATTATCTTTCTATGTTATACTATTCCATTTTTGACATGAAGCAATCAATTTCATCCCTATAAATTATAAAGGTGTCTACTGTCAACAAAAGTCTCAAACTTTACAATCAAAGAATTAATGATATGCTTGTAATTCTGAATTTCTTTGATAATTAAAATTCTGATAATGACTATCTAAGTGTGAAAGGAGAGAACAATATCTAAAGCTTAAATACCTAACCACACTCAATATACGACTCAGACCTTTACGAGGTTTTTGTCTCTCTACAGATTCTGTCATTCATCTCTCTCTAGTTACTTGTGTAGAACTCCTCAGATTGTATACACAACAAAGAATGAAGGTATGCTTTGAAAATTCACATATCTTTTTGTTCTCTTGATTCTCAGTGAACCGAAAACTAACTTCAGCGTCAACTTGTTCACGGTTCTTCAGCAAAAGATGGTGTTGAAGGTGACGATGATTTGCCAGAAGTGCCGGACTAAGGCTCTCGAGATTGTTGCAGATTCACATGGTAATTTAACATTATGAAACATTAGCTTTCTGTTCTAAGTTCTAAATATACCAATCCTATTCTGTTCAAGCATATAACAAATGCGTAAGTTGTAGTTCGAGGTCGTAGGAGTAAGGTTATAGCGAAATGCGTTGGCGGCATTAACTGATTTCAGAAACTGATGTCGTACTTTGAAATGGATTCAGGAGTGACATTTCTGGGTTTAGAAGGAGACAACAAAGAGAAAGTGGTGGTGATCGGAGATGGATTCGACGCTGTAGCGATGGTTGCCAAGTTGAGGAAGAAAGTTGGACACACGGAGATTGTCAGTCTTGGAGCAGCGTGAACAAATACTAGACGCATTGCAAAATTTTATTCTTGTTCTAGTTTATTTGCTTTCTAAGTAAATTCAACTTTGCATGTGCTTATCTAATTAATTAATAATTATTATGTTTTCATTTTTTCTAATTAAGCTCTTCGTACGTACGACGACTACAAGCAGTTTTGGTAGCTACGGACCAATTGAGCAAAGCAAGCTCTGGTGCACGAGTCTAAGTCAACATAGTGTGAGATGTGGACGCTTTCGTCTTCCTTGGAACTTGCAAGGGAAGGAAAGGAATTAAGTTGGATAGCTGATAGGATTTATCCAAATTAAAATGAATAAATTCTGTTTAAATTAATTAAAATTAAATATGAATTTAAGATAAATTTAAATTGATTTGAATTGAACTAATAAAATAATAGTTTCAATGAACTCGACTTGTATAAGTTAGAATTAAATCGAACACCCACTCAAACTATTGTCAACTTCGTTTGCAGAGGTTGTCAAGGATATGAATATCATTCCGTACTGACCAGAGAACGATACTCAAATCCTTGGTAATGCACTAGTTACGAATACCCGTCGGTACTGAATGGTTTTGATTTATACCGACCAGTAATTGAAATATCAAAAATTTTGGTGACCAAATTGAAATTTCTAAACTATAAGGACCAAATTGAAAAATAAACCTCTAATCCTAAAACCTAACCAAATTCATTTTCTCCTTCAATATTTAGTTGCTGCCTCACAGACTGTCTCATGCACTAACACATGACTTTATGTCCTTTCATTGTCTTGTTGTCGCCCTTCTTCATCCTCACAGATGTCTCTTTTAACAATAAAAAAGGTGGAATTGCCCACTCCAGACGTACTCACACCCAGACCTGACAGAGGGAAGAGGGGATAAATCACGGTTTGATCTTACTCAACTCCTCAAAAAAGCGACACAATGTTCAGTGCGCACAAGAAATCACCATATTGGATGAAACTCTCACACTACCGTTATCTGGGCTCGAACCTGAGACTTTTAACACTCAACAACCTTCCCGAAGACCAGTTGAGCTACCCATGCGGGTTCCTCACACACGTCTCTTTGTCCTTAGTTGTAGTCGCTTCCTCGCCAACTGTCGCTACTTCCTTCACCGCTTGTTGCTTCCTACTCTGCCGCTTCTTCGTTAGTTCCTTGACAATTTGCTCTCCATGCACTAGTCACCATTGTGCTGGTTGCTGTTCTCCACACACCACCGTTTTCTATTACTTTCCATGCACCACTTGTGCATCCAGTCAGCCAGTCCCCACTCCCTGACACAGAAATAACTCTAGACCAGAATCTAAAAGCTAGATCTACATTACTCAACCTACGATTTGCGACCCAACTCAACCTACGACCTGACCTGATCTACATTACTAATTAACTTGGTTGCAATTTGTCTGTTTTTTGTGTGTTTTAGGCAGTTTGTTTTTATTGTAAATTGCAATTGCATTGTATTTTTGTTGTGGTATGTGTTATCTGCGTATTGTGAATGGTTAACAAAATATGCGTTGGGTTAGGAATTTGAAATTGGTTGTGTGAGTTGTCTATGATTCGATAACATTTAGGCACAGTAAATTCAAGAAGAAAGGAAGGAATCCTTAAAGAGTAAAGCATCCTAAAGGAGGAAGGCTTGTTGTGTATAAATAAGCAATCCCTGGTGTGACAAACATCATCTATCTTGGACGTTGTGTTTAGGTGCTTTCAGAGATCAATTACAAAGTTCTACAATAGATTTTTTGTTTGAAGACTTTCCATGATTATGTTTTAATTTTGTTGCAAACATAAGAGAGTGTCTATTGACTCAAATGTTTTTTTATTTCTTTTATTCTTGATTTAATCACTTGATATTCTTCTCTTTGTTTAATTATTTGTTTTAAAACCCTTTGTTAAGGTTAGCATGAGTTGTTCATGCTATTGGGTTTGAGATACTCTCATGGCGTGATTACGAGTAGATAACTTCAAGAATTGAGTGATGTCGACTCCGTCCTTTTATAAGTTTATTGTACTACCGTGAAAGTTAATTAATTTGAGTGAGGGCCTCGTAGACGTAGGTTGTGTTTGTCAAACTGCGTTAACAAATTTCTTGATTTTGTGTGTGTGATTTATTTATTGTGAGCTTTATATATTTGCTTACAAAAGAATTATGAAAATTCAGTTGCTTGCCCATTTGCTTTGTGAGAAGCAACTATAAATTTCAATTAGAAGCAACCATGATAGAACGAAAATTTTACAGAAGTTTAACTTTGAGTTTTTCAATTGATATCAGAGCGTGATTCACGTTATCAAAATTTCAAATGTCAAGTTGGTGTAGATTAGTATTCTGCACTCATGAGTCATGACTACTAGAAAAGGAGCATCAATTACTAGGCCACCTTTACTAGATGGATTTAACTATCTTGCTTGGAAATCAAGGATGAAAGTGCTTATTTAAGCACAAAGGACTAAAGCCTAGACTTTTGTGTTGAAAAGCTGGACTCATCTTATGAAAAGAATGAATCGATACCCAAAGATCTGTTTGAATGGACAAAGGCTGAAGAAGAGGGAGCGCTTGGTAACGCTCAAGCAATGCGTGCAATTTTTAGTGCTATAGATGAAAGATATTTCAGTATGATATTAGCGTGTGAATTAACAAAAGAAGCTTGGGATACATTACAAACCATACATGAAGGATCACAATTGGTAATAACATAAAATCAAACTATTGGAGGAAAATGAAACTATTGGAGACTTTCATGAGCGGCTGCGTGATAATGCTAATCAAGCATATCAACTTGACAAGAAGTACTCAAATCTAAAACTTGTTAAAAAAAACCTTGAGATTGTTGTCTCATAGATTGATACCAAAGATTGCAACTATTGAAGAAGCACATGATATTAAGGAGTTATCTTTGGACAAGGTAATTGAAATTCTCACAAACTTCAAGATGAAACTGTTGAGAAATAAGTGTGAGATGAATAAATGATTTATTCTTCAAGATGAAGTTTTTATTTATGGATATTTTAAGGTTTGTGTGTTTAGATTTTTCTTTACTTGTTGAATAATAAATTTGATGAGATAATGAGGCTCTCGATGATTTGAAAGTTTTGATTTTGAATGTTCATTTACGAAGTTATGTCGAGAAAAAGTTCATACTTGGTTGGAGAATTGTAGGAAGATTAGAGTTTTCTATGATTTAGGTTTTTCAAGTTTTATCTTGGTTTCTCTCTACATCGTGGACTGTATGAATTTAGGCAATTTGTGTTTATATGGTTTATGAGAGGAAGAGATTGATTAAATTTCATTTTGATTCTTTAAATGCATTTTTGGAGTTTTCTAATTTAATGAGTCATATGCATATTACTTTGATGTAAGTAATGATATGTAGACTAATGTTTTGATTGGTGGTAAGTTGTCATCTTGGCATCCTTATGATTCTTCCGTTGAACCTATTATTGAATTTTTATGTTTTTTTATTTGCCGAGATTGATCGCATTGAAGACATTTTTCGTTTTGGCATTGTTTGGCTCCCAGGAGAGATATCAGATTGTTTTTGGTGATTGCTCCATTCAGGGAAAGATTTCAAGATATATGTGTGACTATTGGTCTTGTTTTCTGCATCTGTTTGTCCCAAGGGGAGAAATTTAGATGAGGATGATTGTTTATTTGAGGTTATTTTTTATATGTCCAATTATCTTCTTAAGGGAGAGTTTTGATATATGACAAATAATGCCAAAAATTGGTAGATTATTAAGTTTTGTGTTATGATATTTTGGGCATTATTTGTAATTGGACATCTTTGATTATTTATGGAACTTCACTTTATCAAGTATTCTATTTTAAGTGGACTGTTTGATGAGTTTTATTTGAGATAAAAATCCTAATCATGATAGGATTTAAGTGAAATCAAATCACCATATCTTGACTAAGATAAGATGCGAATTTTTGGTAATTTTGGACTCTTATTTGACAGCCTATTTTGGGGATAAGGGCTATCTAAGGCACCTAGATTTTTGGAGATTCTTTTGAACATTGTAGATGGGATTGTGGTTGGGATTTTTGTGATATATTGGCTACACTGATGTGGTTTTTTGGTGAATTAACGATAGGTAGTGTGTGACTTGGAAGCTAAAATTTTAGGGTTATAGTTAATGATATTTTGCAGTTAATTTTGTGATATAATTATCCAACTTGGAAGATGCACTTTTTTTGGCTTTGAGTGACCATTTTTGAGTTGTTTTGTTATGAAGAGTGTGAATTTTTTGCTCAATTAAGTTGTTATTTTTAGGGAAAATGTGCAGAAAATTGTTCTATTGAGTAGCTACGATTCTTTGTATTTTTTCTACATTTTTACGGTTCGATGTGACCATTCTAGGTAGTCATTGTTGTTGTACTTTTGTGTGTAAATTCCAGTAATCTTGGTGTCTTTGCTGTCCTTTATGTATGACATTTCAGTGAAGAAACATTTGTTGATTTGAGACGTTTGATAGCTGCTATTCATAGGATGTTTCAGTGGCTATATTGAAGATTCATAGTAGATTTCTTGGTTAATAACTTCTTGTTCTTTAGTTGATGAAGCAGCCTATTTAGGGGAGTTGCTTTCTATCTCAAGTGTTTTTGTTTATATTGAATTTGTTTAATCACTTGAGTTGTTCATTTTGTTTCGTTATCATAAACATTGTTTGAGAAAATTATCTATTAAGATTAGTACGAGACGGTAATACTATTAGGTGTGAAATACTTTCACGGATTGTAAAGACAAAGAATAATGTCAATGGTTGAGTGGTGTCGGCTCAGTAAAGCCTTTTATAAAACTATTATCGTTAGTGAAAGTATTAAGTTGGGTAAGGACCCTGCAGATGTAGGAAAGGTGTATCGAATTGCGTTATCAAATATCAAGTATTGATATGTTTAACTTTTTATTTTTTTATTTTCATTTTTGCTAAAACTTAACAGCTGCTGATATAGTTGCTTTATATCTACTAATTAACAGATACAGTTACAAGCAATTGAGGTAGAACCAATTTTTTGTGAAACTAAATCCTTAGAGATTTATCAATAATAATAAGGAAAGAAAGCTTAGTTTAAATCCTTAAGAAGTAAATACTACATATTTCCAAGTACAAGCTAACTATAAGAAGAAAATGCTAAAAGACACGAGAACTATAAGGATCTCTTTACGAGAGATCATTTATCTTGTATTGAAGAGTATGAACATGAAAAGATAGAAAACAAAGGCTAAACTATAAAATTCGTTGTAGAAATTCTTTTTTTGGTGGTTAGCCTGATGGTGAGGATGTTAAAGGTGATGATATTTGTACCCAACAAGAAGCGAATATTGCACCTGATGTGAGGAAAAGAAGAAGACATATGTCTAATTTGTTTCACCATGAATAACTCTTGAAGCTCAGTCTTCAGCCTGTAGTATCTGACAATCTAAAGAAGAGACTCAAAATGTGGACATGATAATGACTAGATAGTAGTATGATTCAGGTGTATCATTTAATACTGTCTAGGATTATTATTACCAGCTTATAGTGGATGTTATTGTCTTTTACGGTTCAAAATATATGGCTTTTTTAATTGATGACTATAAAGATAAACTTTTGAATAGCTATGTTTATGAAATAAATAATTATTTAGATGAAAGAAGATAACTTGAGTAATGTACGGATGTTCAAGATGTGAACTCATTATTAGTATTTTAGTTTATTCTGCTACAGGGATAATATTGTTGAAGTTTATTGATACATCTGACCTTATTAAAAATCTCGATACATTGTTTCAAATATTTGATGAAGTTGTCAGTTCATTACTAACAATAATTTTGCTTGCAAAGTAGTTGGAAAAAATTGCAAAACTAGTATAATTCTTTTTATAAGACTTTTATGTTATACATTGCATTGAACTAATGTTAGAAAATATGAAAATGCTAGATATTTTCTTATCATTAATGAGACTGTGCAAAAAGCAAAGAAAATGACCAAGTTTATCTATGATCGTACATGAGTCTTAAATTTAACGAGGAATGATTTTACCAATAGTAGAAATTTGTGTCGCTCTACTGTAACAAAATTTGCGACTAATTTCTTATGATGAACAAAGAGTTAAAGAAAATATTTATAAGTAATGAGTGAGTTGCATCACAGTATGTCATGTCTAATGTTGGAGTTGAAGTTTGTAGAATTATATTGGAAAATAGTGAATTTTGGTCTTAGTGTTAATTTGTAATCCGAATTAGTGAGCCTTTAATGAAAGTATTTTGTCTAACTGATAGTAATAAGAAAACAACAATAAATTATTTGCTTTCAAGTAATTATTCAACAAATTTACCTATTTAAATTCAACTTTGTGATCCATTAATTGCTTATCTACTTAATTTATTTGTTAATAATTATGTTCTCATTTTTCTATTTAACAAGAACATCATTTAATTGGCACTTCTCTCACTGATTTATGACAGAGATTGGCATTTCCTTATTGATCAGTCTTTGAGAAGTAGCTGTTGGAATTAATATATGGAAATTTAATTAAAAATTTCTATTAATAAGAACCATTCTTCATTATCGAGATACATTTGGTTAGCTTGTTACGAAATTGATTAATGAAGTTTAGATGGGATAAATAACAAATTTCATGACTTACTGAACTTTTTTCAAAGTAAAAATTAAAAATTGAAGTTATTGAAATTGGAAGGTTATTTAATTATATTTGTTAGTATTTTTCAAAGGAAATTTTAGTTTCTCCTAACACTTGAAACTAAATCTGATTGTCCGATTTAGTCTTTCTTTTGCCTTCCTTTATCGAAAAAGACAAGTTGAATTACAATAAAATTAACTAAATTCAAATAATTATAATTTAATTAAAATTATAATACCTCAGATTTAAAATAATTCTAACAATAATTTTTAATTTAGATTTAAGAGTATCGCATTTTTTATAATATTTCAAGTTTCAAATTAATTTATCAACAACTTTAATTTAAAATTAAAATAATTAATTAAGAGTTAATTCATAAATTTTCTTATAAATTAAGAAAATTTCTGCCTCTTCTCTTTGTTTTAATTTAGAATTCTAATATTCACGTCATATTCTAGATTTTACAAAAATCGTAATAATATTAAATTATAAACTATTTCCATCTCTTTTTGATGTGAGATAATTTACTAAAAAAGTCCCACAACTGGTAATTAGTCAGTTCACAGAAAGTAAGAGAAAAGTCGATTTGGGCAAGCAATTGCTTTTAAGTGTATAAGCTCCAGCGACGACTACGTGCAGTATCGGTAGCTATGGCAACGAAACCAATTCAAAAAAGTGAAGCGCTGATGGCGGCGAGGAATGCATGGACTCATGAGTCTTAACTTAAGTCAACATAATAAAATAATAATTTCAGTAAACTTGAGTAGTCTAAATTAGAATTAAATCGAGCTGACTGACTGTTATTGACAATTTCACATGCGGAGAATGAGGCAGCAACAGAGTAGTCTCGTTTTGATGTAGGAAAGGAAGACGTCTACTGCAAATAGCTTCTGCATCAGTTACTTGACCGAAACTTTTATTAAGGTATTGTTGTTGCTGTCGTGGTTACGAAAGGAAGAAACCAGTCACTGTCTTGCCAAGTTAAACAGGAAAAGCAGCATTTAAAAATCAAAGTTTTTCCATACCCATCATTGTCAGTGGCTGTAGAAATTTGACTAGCCATGGCCCAGCACTCGACGGACAGGAAAAGCGCCCCGTTTTGCCTGTTTCTTCCAAGCCACAAAGCTCTGGAAACCACAACCAGCCACACCAAAATCAACTCTGATAAATCCAAATTGCTGTTAGTAGTATGCTTTTATCTATATTCAATGTTTAGCTTACGTTAGGTGTATTCGTTTATCAATATTCAATGTCTTGCTGATAGTGAAATTAGTCTGTTAAAAAATTACAGATTCAAATAACAATAACAATAAAAATATAAAAATATTTATAAATGTCATTTGAATGGAATGTATATGATAGTTGAGATTCAAGCTATATGATATAAGTATATATATTTCAATTATTAATGAACTAATCAGACAATTAACATGTCTTGATGTACCAAGTAGTACTAATCCACTATTCATACAATATACAGAAGCCACAAGAATCATAAATCTTAATTAAGTTGAAGTTGAATAAATCCCAAATCTTCCGAGACGAGTTTGTGTCATTTGAACTGTTGCTCGTTGGCTTGCAGTGGCAAGTCTGCTAGAATTACAAATATGAAAGAGAAATGAACAAAGCTTGGAATGTAAAAAAACCACAAAGCATGGAAATGGAGATTAACAATGGCTGCTAATAGGTAGGAACGCACTTGGGAACTGTCTCTTATCGTCTGATAAAAAGAAAAAGTTTTGAGCCTGCCCAGGCTCCCCTTATGCCAAATAAGAAGGTTGCCAACCTTTTTTTTTTTTTTTTGACAAAATCTTCTTACATGGCATTCAGGGAGCCAGGCTGAACTTTCATTTTTCCAGAAGAAGACCAACTGATATAAATCATCGCCTTCTGCCTGTTTCGATCTAAAGATCTTACCTGAAAACTTCAGAGGATTTTCCAGAAAATTTACAAGCATTCACGAAACATATCCTCCAGGTTTCGAATTCTGATGCTTGTAACACATGCCAAAGGAGTTTAAAGAAATCACTCACTGTTGTGTTCGGTATCAAACAGGAAATTATTCTTCTTTATCCCAGTAAACAAATAAGGCTATATTTTGTTGGACGTAAAGTTTTTAACACAATAGAATATAATGAAATGGTTTATAATATATTAAAATGTAAATAATTGTAATATTAAAAATTATTGTTTGAAAGTGATGGAAAGATTTACGATATAATACAGTTAAATATTGTTTGGATAAAAGGTTTATAAAATAATATAGTGTAAAGTTGTTTATCATCTTACATTTCATCTTAAATTTCTCAAATATGAGGTTTTTTATTTGTACTATTTATGATATAATGATATGTAATATAAAACTCTCCTCTTTCATCTCATTTTATTTCATTTCATTTTATTATAAACCCTCGTCCCAAAAGATAGAATGACATTAGGTGGCAGTTGGTCCACATGAGGGAATGGTAATAAGAATGAGAATGAATATAGTTAAGAATGATAATGAATATTATCATTATAATTATGATGGTCGGTTAAGAGGAAGAAATGATTACCATTATCATTGATAGTGGTTGGTTTATAAAAAATATCAAGAAATAAAATTTTATTATATTTTAATTAATTAATTAACTAATTAATTATATTTTAATTAATTATATTGTAATTAATAAATTACAATATATTAATTAATTAATTAATTATATTTTAATTAATTATATTGTAACTAATTGATTATTTATTTTTAATTAATTATAATGTAATAATCAATGTTATGAATACCGTAACGGGCTCAGTACCGGATTGGGCTCTGGAACGGAACTGTACCGGTACCGGGTACCATTTCGGGATATTTTTTAAATTTATAAAATAGTCCCTAAATTTTTTAAAAATTACAAAATTTTATTTCC
>JAOQMR010000003.1:4216545-4226587 GCA_027563865.1 Erythroxylum pelleterianum
CAAGTAAAGCTTCACCCCAAAATGCCTTAGACAACTTCGAATGTGAAAGTAGACATCTGACTCTTTCCATCAAAGTCTTGTTCATCCTCTCAGCTACGCCATTCAATTGCGGTTTTTTTGGTGGAGTCATTTGATGTTGAATACCATGCTCTTTACAGTAAGCATCAAATAATCCGATGTACTCTCCGCCATTGTCTGTCCGGACGTACTTCAGCTTCTTCCCAGTTTGTCTCTCAACTGAGGCGTGAAATTGTTTGAACACATCTAGCATTTGATCTTTAGTCTTCAGAGTATAGGCCCACGTTTCCTCGAATGATTATCAATAAAAGTCACAAAGTACTGTGCGTTACCAAGTGACTTTGGCAATGGTTCGCACAAATCTGAGTGAATAAGATCTAGAACATTCTTCATTCGGGATGGAGGAGAACTCTGGAAAGAAACCCTATTTTGTTTCCCTACTAGACAATCTGCACATTTCTTCTGATATATTTGATTTAGACCAGATAGCATATTCCTTTTTACAAGCTGAGTCATCCCTTTCTCACTAATGTGTCCTAGTCTTTTATGCCACAAATCAATTGTATTATCATTCTCCACTGTATTGACAACATCACTGGAGAGCTTTGCCTGCATCATATACAGTCTTGAGTGCTTCCGACCTCTGGCCACTACTAAGGAGCCCTTAGTAAGCTTCCACTTTCTGTTTCCAAAAGTATTTCGAAAACCTTCATCATCTAGCTTGTTTATAGAAATCAAGTTTATACGCATATTAGGAATGTACCTGACATCTTTCAATAACAGTCTTGAACCATTCGCCGTCTCTAAAGAAACATCTCCTTTGCCAACAACATTTGATAGATTTCCATTTGCCATCTTAACAACGTCATAATTCCTAGGTGTGTAAGATAAGAAAAATTGTCTGTGAGATGTAACATGAACAATAGCTCCACTGTCAACTATCCAACTTGTTTCTTGCGATACCAGACTGACTACCTTTGTATCAATAACAAGGTTGAATACATCGACAATGTTGCTTTGTTCATCATCACTGCTTTCTTTTGTCTTCACATCTTTGCCTTTTTCCTTCTTCAACTTTCGACAAAATTTCATGATGTAGTCTTCCTTCTTGCAGTAATGGCATTTCACATTTGCATATCTGTTTGACTTTCCTCTGCTCTTGTCTCTAGACTTTGGACTTCTGGATTGACTCCTTCCTCTATTTTCTGTAAGTAGAACATCTGAATGTGATGAAGAGGCTGCATGCTGTGATGTACATCTCATCTCTTCATTTAGTATACTGTTTTTAACAGACTCCATATTTTATACACCATTTGGTGCAATATTTGTCAAAGACACCTTCAAAGTCTCCTAAGACTTTGGTAATGAAGCTAACACCATTAGAGCAATCACCTCGTCGTCAAACTTTATGCCCATCTTTGATAACTGATCAACCATCCCTTCCATATTGTTTAAATGATCAGCTACAAAAGTACCCTCCTGGTGTTTTACCTACATCAATTTTGTCAAATAAAATAATTTGTTGTTGCCGGTCTTTGAAGCATACAGCTACTCCAGCTTATTCCATAACGTTTTTGCGTGAGTCTTGTTACAAATGTGACTGTACACATTATCATCGACAAACTGTCGAATATAATCACACGCTCATTCATGCTCAAACTCTCAATCTTCGTTGGACATCTCCTCAGGTTTAGTTGTCGAAAATACCGACAAATGCATCTTTGTAATCATCAAGAGATCCTTCATCTTAGCTCGTCATATATAGTAGCTAATACCGTTTAAATTGATCATTTTGCTCGTCTTCACCTCCATTTGCCAAATTAAGCCAAATTTGAGAAAATCGACCTCAAAGATGGAACCAGGACGTCAAAATTTGGCAGGACCTCACTGGAATAGTATCGCGATATCCTGTAAATAGTAACTTGTGAATAGTATCGTAAATAGTGTGGTGGAACCCAGCTACTACTGCTGCCATCACTTTGCAAATTTATTAAAACAACTTTAGAGTATTATTCATCACTTTTGTTGTTTTACGTCAACTTTTCGAACGGATCACGCTAAAAAATTCGTTGTAATTTTGTCTTCCTCGTGACGTGCTTTTCAAAAAATACCTCCAATGAAAACAAGCTCTTGTACTACTTGTTGGGAGCAGCGGGTGTATTTTGTGAAAAGGAAAAATAAAATGAGCAAAATGGACAAAAAAATTTTAACATGGTTCACCCTTAATTTTGGACTACGTCCACGGATAAAACTCAGAATAATTCTTCCACTATAACAAATAGTAGGTATACAGAGATAAAACCAAAATAATGGCTCACAAGGTATTTCCAAACCTAAAAATACTAACTTCACTATTTTTTCACTCACCGACCCTTTAAGAGAATTTTTCCTATTTTCAGAGCATTACTTTGCTCTCTGTTTTTTCTGTACTTTGGTATGAAGCAGGGAGTGTCTTATATAGGCACTCTGCCGCGTTTGCAGCTGTCTCTTTTTTTCATTTCTTTCAACTAATACGACACCGAAATCGGTGCCGCAATTGTTTTTTTTGAATAAACAAGGAGAGTACACAAACAAAATAAATTAGTGCATAGATCGATGGTATAACGCGCCGTGTTTGTCGTGTAAAAGACAATCCAAAATAGGCAGCGGGGGCTCCTGGAGAATGTGCAAACCGGGGCCGGAGAGGAGAGCGAGGGAGGCGAGGTGATCCGCGCATTGATTCCCTTCTCTAGGCACATGCTGGATTTGGATCTCCCAGGCGCGATGGATGAGGCGCCGGATACCTGTCACCAAAAAGGAATCAGTAGATAACACATGATTAGATGGGGAAAGTAAGTTGATAACTTCTAGGGCGTCCACTTCAACAACAACTTTGCGGTAGCCCAGATTCTAGGCAAGGGTAAGGCCCGAGTGGACACCCCAAAGTTCTGAAGAGAGCGGTGACCCAGGTGGGAGGTGCTGGGTAAAGCCACCACACCACTGGCCATGTGCATCACGGAGGAGCCCTCCAGCAGTACTGAGGCTGCCGCCCTGTTTCACAACCGGTGGCTTGCTCCACCCCACGAGGCTCCCTAAAGGCAAGCCCGGGTTGGGGAAAGCTTTGAGCAACAATTGTTGAACTATATATGTCCCTCCATGTGCGAGGAACCATATGCAACATACGGTGTACCAGTCTGCGAACTATGAGCCTGTCCCTAGTCCTGACACAACGTTAAGAAGCAGCTTAGTATTGCAAGTTCCAGGTAAGCTCAACACCTACACAATTCCTGGATTTCTTGCAGTAGCAGCAAACCTGAAAACCAGACGGACATTTGAGATCTCAGCTTTTTGTCCAGTCCACATTCCTGCACTAGCGTGAATTAAAAAACAATATTTTTTTGGATTTTAACTGCAGTGAAACTGTTTCTTTTGTTCAGTTTTCATGCCTGCGTCTACTGTCAAACTTTGGCTACTAGCTAATTAACCTCGTGGGTTTCATGTGATGTTAACTGTCTTACATAAGGAATGCAGCGGCTCAATCACGTGGATCTAAAAATTCTATCTTGGACATGATCTCTGTGGTTTTTATCGAATCTCTTTCTGATATATTGATATTAAACTGCTCGTCAGGTTTTACTAATTTGCTCGACTAGTTTTGGTCAAAATAGGAGCTGTCATGATTTTCTAGTCCAGCAACTGATTATAGAATCAGAGAGCTTTAAACTCCTATATTAATGGCTGGAAGCCATCCATTTGCTTCTGGTGTATGTATTGCTTCCAGGTTTCTTAAGGGGGCAGCAAAAATTGGAAATATGGGGATCCCAGGTCCTGTTTTACTTCTATTGATCTCACTTTTCTGTTCTTTCCACAGTCCTGCACTATCCTTAAAAAGGGTATGCAACTATATCAAATTTTCTCAGTTTTCAGTTTTATTACTTACTATGTCAGCTGTTTCTTGGAGAATGGTAATGTGTTTCATGGAATGTTACAGTCTTACATAGTATACCTTGGGGCTCATTCACATGGATCTGAACCTTCTAGTTTGGATGTTAATGCGAGAACTGACTCTCACTATGAGCTCTTGGCTGCGTATACGACCAGGTTATCATGAATCATTGTTCACTAATCCACCACGTTTAGCTTTAGATGTAACTAAAGTTGTTTTTTCTAAAACAGCAAGGAGAAGGCCAAAGAGGCCATATTCTACTCATATACCAATTACATCAATGGTTTCGCTGCCATTCTTGAAGAAGAAGAAGCAGCTAAAATCTCTCGTATGAAAATATGACAGACTGTGGACTAATTCCTTATTTAATCTTTACTGAGAATCCTTGATGGGTCTTAATTTATTGTGATGCCTCCAATGTAGAGCATCCGGAAGTTATATCGGTGTTTCCAGATGAAATAAATGAGTTACATACTACAAGGTCATGGCAGTTTCTCGGACTGGAAAGAAGAAATGGAAAGATTCCAGCTGATTCTTTGTGGACAAAAGGAAGATTTGGAGAAGATGTGATCATTGGAACTCTTGACACAGGTAATTTGAATCACAACTGTAACTTTGAATCTGAAGTCTCATGGCTTCCATGTCTGGACAGGACTGAATCCATCTGTTACTGGAAACTTATCCCTAAGATTGCTTTGATACATTGAAAACGACTGAGTGCTAAATAGGGAGGAAAAGAATGGTTTTCCTTTATATTGGCAGCCATTATAGATCTACTAATGTCTGCAACAAGAACTAAGGTTCCTTTCTTATCCTTTCCCTGATCTGCCCACTTGATTCATGGCAGGTGTTTGGCCTGAATCAGAAAGTTTCAATGACAGCGGGATGGGACCAATTCCATCAAGGTGGAAAGGATACTGTGAAACACAAGATGGAGTAAGATGCAACAGGTTTTCCTAACTCATTATTGCTGTAAAATGAGAACCAGTTCAGTAAATATTCTCTTTTACACTTCATGGTACCTTTAGGCTCCTGTGTTTTATGCAGTTACTTCTGTTGTTACAAAGCTTTGAAATGAAGATAAATGCATTTGGCAACAGGAAGCTGATTGGAGCCAGATACTTCAAGAAGGGTTATGAGGCAAGTGGACGACAAACTATTAATGGAACCGCCAGGGATACTGATGGTCATGGTACCCACACTCTCTCCATAGCTGGTGGACGTTTTGTTCCAGGTGCAAATTTGCTTGGTTCTGCCAATGGCACAGCAAAAGGTGGATCACCTATGACCTATGGCAAGAGTTGCTTCGTACAAGGTTTGCTGGGGAGGATGCTTGGATGCTGATGTATTGGCAGGCTTCGATGCAGCTATCCATGATGGGGTTGACATCTTGTCTGTTTCAATTGGAACCGGAACTCAACGTCGTGACTATTTCAGTGCTGCTATTTCTGTGGGATCTTTTCATGCTGTCAGGAAAGGGATCCTTGTCGTTTGTTCAGCTGGTAATTCTGCAAATGATGGAGGGTATTCAAATGTTGCTCCATGGATTTTTACAGTTGCTGCCAGCACAATTGACAGAGAGTTTCGATCGGATGTCATCCTTGGAAACAGGAAGCGATTAAAGGTATTCTATTCAGAAATGGTTCTTGAACACATTATATTTCCTGTTTTCAGTGTTTCAACTTGCTGGTACATTTGTTGGTATGTCCTAATTCCAGGGTTCTGTTGATTAGGGACTTAGCTTTAATACGAATACCTTACCGGTTGGGAAATACCATCCTGTCGTATATGCTCCTGATGCTAAAGCTGACAATGTATCTGCTGATGATGCGTAAGGGAACTAGTTCTTATGCTGTGTTAAAGCTCAAGTAACTTAACTAATTTTTGTGCAATGGTAACATGGCAGACTTAGATGTGATCCCGGATCCCTCGATCCAACAAAGGTAAAAGGAAAGATTGTCTACTGTGTCCAAGGTAGCACATCTTCAGGAGATGTGGAGAAGAGCTTGGAGGTTTCTCAGGCTGGTGGGATCGGATTGATCCTAGTCAGGCAATCCTTTGTGGATGCTGTCAGTCCTAACCCTTATTACATTCCTACGTCTGCCCTCGTTGTGGGATCTGATAGTCTTCCCATTTTGGCATACCTTCATAACACAAAGTATGTGTTTGCCGTATGCATACATTTACATATCTTGCAAGAACTTCTGTCTGATACGTTCAGGAATCATTTTTGGTCACTCAGGTCACCAAAAGCTTTCATAAAAGGGACTACAGAAGTTGGTCAGACTGTCGCACCTATGGTTGGTGCCTTTTCATCTCTGGGACCAAATCGCATCACTCGGGAGATCTTGAAGGTGTTATCCCTTGAACAATTTAGTGTAGCTATTAGAATATACATCAGCTTTCTGAGATTTTACAGGACAATCATGAGAAAATTAACTTAATCAATAAAATTATGATCAGCCAGACATTACTGCGCCAGGGGTGCAAATCTTAGCTGCTTTCACTGAAGCAATGGGGCCTTCTTCAGTGCCCACGGATCATCGGAAGCTTCCGTTCAACATAATATCAGGGACTTCAATGTCATGCCCTCATATTTCTGGAATTGCTGGTCTTTTGAAGACTATGCATCCCGATTGGAGTCCTGCAGCGATCAAATCAGCCATGATGACCACTGGTAATATAATACCTCAGTATCTCTTTATCAACACTCACGTGTCCTGTCACCAGGAGCATATTCAGACAATTACCTCATGCCCTTAACCTTTGATATTGCAGCGCAAACAACTAGCAATGTTGGACAACCGATTTTGTTTGAAGACACACTCACTCCTGCATCCCCTTTCGCCTGTGGTTCAGGCCATGTTAGACCGAACCTTGCAATGGATCCGGGACTAGTTTATGACATAACTATAACAGATTACTATAATTTTCTTTGCTCCATGGGTTACAATGCCACTATATTGTCCAGGTTTACCAATGAGTCTTCGTTCAGATGCCCACCAACTAACACTAGTCTTATGGATTTGAATTATCCAGCAATAAGTGTCCCCAATCTCACAGGGAATGTAACCGTGACCAGAACCTTAAAGAATGTGGGAACTCCAGGCAAGTACACCGTTCAGGTTGATGAGCCTAATGATATAACAGTCAGTGTTGAACCAACTACCCTGGAATTCAAAAAGGGAAATGAAGAGAAGAAGATTAAGGTTTTTTTGGAGGGTAAGGAAAGTTGGAGAGGTGACACTGTATTTGGAGCTATCGTGTGGGCAGATGGCAAACATGAAGTAAGAAGTACCATTGTTGTAGGTAGGGAATTTGAATGAAAGAAAACTAAGGCTATGTTGTAGCAGAATAAGAATTGATTGTAATCACATGGAATCCGAAAGAGAGTTCTTGATAAAATAGCCTCTCGTACAATATCAATAATGGCAGTACTTTTTAGCTCTTCACATCATAAAGGGAGATAATATCCAAGCAAACTTTGAAAAATTCAACTTCCCTAAAGAACAAGAGACTGAACTCTTGATGCTGCTAAAACCATTTTTCAGAACCTTGACGGTGTACCAGTCTGCGAACTATGAGCCTGTCCCTAGTCCTGACACAACGTTAAGAAGCAGCCTGGTATTGCAAGTTCCAGGTCCAGCTACCAACAATAAAAGGCAATGAGCTCAACACCTACACAATTCCTGGATTTCTTGCAGTCGCAGAAAACCTGAAAACCATAAGGGCATTTGAGGGCCTGCTTTGCTTCTACTGATCTCAGCTTTTTGTCCAGTCCACAGTCGTGCACTAGCGTGAATTAAAAATCAATATTTTTTTGGATTTTAACTGCAGTGAAACTGTTTCTTTTGTTCAGTTTTCATGCCTGCGCCTACTGTCAACCTTTGGCTACTAGCTAGGGTTTCATGTGATGTTAGCTGTCTTACATAATGAATGCAGCGGCTCAATCACGTGGATCTAAAAATTCTATCTTGGACATGATCTCTGTGGTTTTTATCGAATCTCTTCCTAAATTTGAAAGTTGGAAAACAAGGCAAGTCAAGAAAGGAGCATGCTTTTGAGGAGAAAGAAAGCAACAATTTAGTGGTCCAGGATTGAAGCAAAATCTCAAGTATTCAACTATTTCTGTTTAATTCTACACTTATAGCCCATTATCCAGATCCTCAAGGTCGACAAAAAACATGACATGGTCAGATCACAAATCCAGGGATGTACAGCAGAATAGCTGAGAGTTTTTCTATCCTTTGCACATGTCATTTCTTTTGAAAAGAATGGTCACTTGTACTAAAATCAATGTGTAAAAAAATGATTAACTTCCATTGACTTAGATTTAGTTTCGTTAAATGTGTCCAAATATACGCATCAGAACCAAGACAAGAAGATGATAAGAACATATAAATTTAAAATTAGATATTTCAGAAAGCAATATTAAGAATAAAATATATTATAAAAACAACTTAACTGTGTTGTAATTTTAAGAAAAGAAGAATGAGATGGGATAAGAAAAGCTCCCACACTTTTATTATTAAACTTGGTTGTTTTATATAGACAAAATACAAACAATTAAAATAGATTTTTTCAGCCACCAAATTTAGCTTATAAGATAAGATTAAAAATAATCTAAGACCTATTCTAAAGGAATTTAAACAACTCTAAAATTTGAATTAATTCTCAACATTCCCTCTTAATTCAAATTTTCTGGATGGAGCACATCTTTTCTAATCTTAAAAATATTATGTGAAGCACTTCTCTTCACTAAATTTCTATTGATGCCCTTCTCATCAACTTGCAATTATTGAAGCACGTCTCTCCAAATACATCTTGATGCACTTCTCACCACCATCTTCAAATTTGTATGATGCACTTACTCAACACTATCTTCAAATTTGTACGATGCACTTTCTCATCATCTTACCATTGTTGAGCACTTTCTCTCAACTAATTCAAAAAAGAAGAAAAAAAGATTCTTCTTAAGCCATTTCAACCTTCGCTAGATAGACTCCTTCCACCATCTTTTCATTTTCTTGATTTCTCATTGCCCTTCTTTTCTCTTGAACTTACAAAATATTAATTACTCATAGGTCTTTTAAGGATCTAAATCTTTGATACCATGTTGGATTTTTGAAGAAAAGAAGATGGATGGGATAAGAGAAACTCCCACACTTTTATTATTAAACTTGGTTGTTTTATATAGGCAAAATACAAACAATTAAAATAGTTTTTTCAGCCACCAAATCTAACTTATAAGATAAGATTAAAGATAATCTAAGACTTATTCTAAGATAATATAAGACCTATTCTAAAGGAATTTAAACAACTCTAAAATTTGAATTAATTCCCAACACTCCCTCTTAATTCAAATTTTCTGGATGGAGCACATCTCTCCTAATCTTCAGAATATTATGTGAAGCGCTTCTCTTCACTAAATTCCTGTTGATGCCTTTCTCATCAACCTGCAATTATTGAAGCACGTCTCTTCAAACACATCTTGGTGCACTTCTCACCACCGTCTTCAAATTTGTATGAGGCACTTTCTCAACACTATCTTCAAATTTGTATGATGCACTTTTTCATCATCTTACCATTGTTAAGCACTTTCTCTCAACTAATTCAAAAAAGAAGAAAAAAAAGATTCTTCTTCAGCCATTTCAACCTTCGCTAGATAGACTCCTTTCACCATCTTTTCATTTTCTTGATTTCTCATTGCCCTTCTTTTCTCTTGAACTTACAAAACATTAATTACTCATAGGTCTTTTAAGGATCTAAAGCTTTAATATCATGTTGGATTTTTGAAGAAAAGAACAAGGATGGGATAAGAGAAACTCCCACACTTTTATTATTAAACTTGGTTGTTTTATATAGACAAAATACAAACAATTAAAATAGATTTTTTAGCCACCAAATCTAGCTTATAAGATAAGATTAAAGATAATCTAAGACTTATTCTAAGATAAGTTAAGACCTATTCTAAAGGACTTTAAACAACTCTAAAATTTGAATTAATTCCCAACATTCCTTCTTAATTC
The DNA here is from genome assembly GCA_027563865.1 of Erythroxylum pelleterianum. Lineage (NCBI taxonomy): Eukaryota > Viridiplantae > Streptophyta > Magnoliopsida > Malpighiales > Erythroxylaceae > Erythroxylum > Erythroxylum pelleterianum. The sequence continues at coordinate 4,226,518 of JAOQMR010000003.1, forward strand.
AAATTTTCTGGATGGAGCACATCTCTCCTAATCTTCAGAATATTATGTGAAGCACTTCTCTTCACCAAAT
>JAOQMR010000003.1:4311790-4322561 GCA_027563865.1 Erythroxylum pelleterianum
CAACTAAAAGAATAACAGCTGTTTTCTGTTTTCAATCGTTCACATGAAAAATTCTGGCGAATTCCCTCGTCTTTTCTTTAAAAAAATTCCAATCATGCTATAATGGTGTCTATATAAAACATTTTGCTCTGTTTTCCCTGTCATGTCTTTCCACTGCACCGGATTGCTTAACATGATGGTTGTAATGTACGTTCTTGAGTTTTCGATTCAATTCACTCGAAATGAGCTCATTTTCATTTCTGAGTCAACTCACTACAATTCCTCATAAGTCAAGGGAAGTCAGGAAAAGGGACAAACTAAATTGAGCTAAGGCTTCTCAGTATAGATTAATCAATCATAATTACGTTCGTAAGTGAGAGAGATGTGTTTACCTATTTCTCTTATGTGCGTGGAATAGGTAAAGACAAGGTCATATGATTTTTACCTATTCTATCGTATCCGGGAATGCGTAATCTTAGGGAGTTATTCTGTTAGCTTTTTTCCAACCGAATAACTTAATACCTAATAATTACGAATAGATGGGTAATAGAATACCTATTACCCTCAACCAAACACGCTGTTAGAAGATTCTTCCTGTTGTGTTTTGTCCTTTACTTTTGCTTTAACGGACTTTGTAGTTTACTAACTAGTTTATTGCTTCATATATGCAGTTTCTTCAAAGAGTATTTAGCATTGAAACCATCGTGAAGCCTCTGCTACCTGCAATGGCATATAATATTTCTCGTAACTTGAGCTTCTTCACTCGGATATTCACACAGTTCTTTGGTATGTTTGATAGTTGATTCACTTATAACCTCCCTCTTGTTTGCAGATGACAGTTTGTATGTTTGTTCTTCTTCTCTGCATTAGTCGAGAGTTCCATCTTCTAAGTCAACAAATGACGGAGCTGTCTTTGTTCATGAGTTCTTCATATTCGTTGATTGTTCTCTATGTGCCTTTGATGCTTTGATATCTGCAATACCTCTGTTAGAATTTATAATGGGCCTACGGGCCTACACGAGAGGGAAAACTAGATCACATATAAGCCTAAGTGAGGTTCCATCCTAAAATTAATTGGTGATAGGTGGAGGCTTATATGTGATCTAGTTTTCCTTCTCGTGTAGGCCCGTAGGCCTATTATAAATTGGTGATAGGTGGAGTAGCTCCTTAGGCTTATATATTAATCTTCATTCCTCTCTTTATTCGATGTGGGACAAACTCCTACTTTATATTTCAACACCCCCCCTCACGTGTGGGTCTAACACGTGACAAATGATCTATCATTTCGAGGAGTTAACGACTAACATAAGAGCAACCCGCTCTGATATCATGTTAGAATTTATAATGGGCCTACGGGCCCACACAAGAAGGAAAGCTAGATCACATATAAGCCTAAGTGAGGTTCCATCCTAAAACCAATAGGTGATAGGTGGAGTAGCTCCTTAGGCTTATATATTAATCTTCATTCCTCTCTTTATCCGATGTGGGACAAACTTCCACTTTATATTTCAATAACCTCTATGGTTGGATTTTTTGATGCATTTAGCTCATTACCGCTACTAGAACTGTACATCTATTTGTTTGTCTAATGTTTTAACATGATTGCAATAATTTTCTCTCGAGCTTGGCTGTTTTATTGCTTATTCTTACCATCACTTCAAATAAACAGATGGCAAGATTGTAATTTTTTACTATGAGGTTTTAAAGCACATCGTGTTCATTGAGAAAGATTGATTTAAAATGTTTGTTTTGCTTTGTTCTTGTAACTCTGGATATGACAGAACAATAACTGCCTGGTATCATCTCTGAAAATGAAGACTCTTCACTTGCTGAGTTTTGAAAATGGAAGCTCAAGGATGGTTACATTGTGCTTATGCCAAATTACACTTACATATGCTAATTTAGTATAATTTTGATTGGTTTAAGCATATACCTCACCTTTTAAATACTATTGGATATGAGAAACTAGAGACTACTATTCCTTGATCCTCTTTGAACTCCTAGTCCTTGACCTTTAAATATTATCTGAAAAGACTGGCAGTGTGGCTGCTGCAAAATGTTGCTGTCAAGTCAAACGATTATTTTCCCTGAATTCTTTAGCATTCGATCAGTGAAAGTTCCAAGATCAAATCAACACTAACACAATAGCAGACATTCAAAGGGAACATAAAAGTGGTTTTTGTTACGAAAAGAAATGGTTTTTGAAGCAGAATTCCCCACAGCTCACATGAATTCTTCTGATAGCATTCGTATTACCAATCTTTGTGTCATTTTTACATCATCTTGCTTTTGCCCCTGCATGCACATATCTTATTGTTCCCAACACCCTTCCTTCTTTCCTGTATTCAATCAAAGAAAGCATGACACAAAGATTAGAGCAATCATTTGGTCTAACTAGGGATGACATTTTGGTTTAATTTGGATTCAAAATCAACAAAATAGTTGAATTAATCAAATTTTAAATTTTAAGAAAACTAATTAATTCGATTCAAAATGATATTATTTTAGTTCAAAATTTCGTCAAATTTAGTATCCACATGACTCAACTTTGTTCATTGCAAACCCAGTCCAATGCAATGGTTAGTAAAATATTAATGCTAACGTAATCAATATTTTTTTATTTGTAATTTGTAAAGGAATTAAAATATAAAAAGAGGATATACCAAAAAAAAACAGATAAATAAGTACATAATATAATATGACTTAAATGAACCCTTGACTTTTCTAATGTTACAAACCTCACAAACAAAAAAATCTCATTTGAGTTGTAATGCTCAAGATTTTGAATCAGATTATAAACTTAGTCAGGATATTAAGGTACATCTTAAAATAATAATACCATAATAAACTATGAAAAAAACTACTCATTTGTTATTTGATCTCACTTACCAAATCTTTACCATTCACGTCCTTCTTCTCGACAAACTCAAGGTTTCTGTAGGCTTCATCTCTACATGTCAAAATGTGCTAGGCCGTCCTGAGTTCCTCTAGGAGAGGAGCTATGTCGAGCAATAACAAGACAAGTAATTAATTAGCTGTATAATTCGCATATCGCAGTATAATTAATTGCAAAACCAAATCTCAACTTCTAATCAGAATTTGTATGCATAATTAGGTGAGGAAATGGTATTCACAATCCAAAAAATGACAAAAATTCAATATGAAAATGTAAATACGATCACTAGAATATTGCAACATAATTTTTATCTTAGATTCTTACAAGATCATATGGTAAAGATAAGTTATCATTTGACATGGTACGAAGTTAAGTTGGATAAATAAGCATCAAATAATTCCTAAAATTTTGCACACATTTTAAAGTTGAATTCATAACACAACTTTATATGATATTTCATTAAATATTTCAACATGAACAATATCTTAATTTTTCAAAAAAAAAAACACAAAGAATATCAACGTACTTTGGATGCAAATTATTATCAATAACTACCTTTATCACGCTTCATCAATCACCGTACATATGAATGTTTGGAATGTGTGAAATTTTGGCCCAATACTTCCCCTTCTTTCTCCTATACCTTTTATGTAGTAAAGGACACAAATAGATTTCTAGAGAAGAAAGGGAGGATGGCAAGCCCTCCTCTGGCAAGGTTTTCAAACGAGGGCACAACCAAATTTCCAATCTTTTGAGGGAAGTAAGGTGGCGAATTCCTTCCACAGACCTCAGATTCTGGAGTTTAAATAGCCTAAGAGTGATTAGATTGGGTGGCAACCCTTCTTCTGGTAGGGATACAATCTTAGGGTATTCCCTAATACTCAATTCGTTAAGAGAGGTGAGATCATGAAATCTTCTGTTGAGATGGGTAAGCATAGAGGGCAAACCCTCATCTAGCACCAACTGGAGCCTAGGGCAATTCTGGATTTGCAACTTTTCAAGAGAATCAAAACATTGAAGTCCTTCGTAATTCAGAGATTTTAAATATGGCAGATTGCAAATCGTAAGAGAAGTAAGAGTGGAGGGCAACAGGGTCACCTCCGGGAAGCATTCCATTTCTTCTGCTTCATAATCCGTAATGCTGAAGGAAGTAAGAGAGGTGAGTTTCTGCAAATCCCAATGCATACGCCCAGCAATGAGTTTGTTGCAATAGGAGATAGTAAGTGATTGTAGTTTCAAAGGCAAACCATCTCTTGAAAATGTCTCGATTTTTGGGCATGTAGTTATTTCCAGCATCAAAAGGGTAGGGAGAAGAGAATGCATACGCTCTGGTAGGCACTTCAGTTCTGGACAATCGTTGAGGATAAGCTCTGTCAGAAATTCAAAAGAGACAAATTCCTGATTGGGTGTACAAAAAGATTCAAAATGTGGACATTCGAAAATTTTCAGACACTTCAATTTAGGGAACAACTCTAATGGAAAGCACTCGAGCGGTTCATGTTTGTCAATTAAAATTTCTTCAATAGAAGAGCCAAGTTGCCCAATCTTTTCCAGTACAGATTCTTGGATGTCAATAATTGCCAGACTCTTGGAACTATTGTAGAAGGGCAAACAATCACCATAAGTTAATTGTAGTGAAGAAAGGTTGGGAGCATTTGGAACACAATTTTGAAGCTACGGAGAATTCTCAATCACAAGCTTTGTCAAAGAGGGAAAATGACTCGGTAGAGCAGCCTTTAAATTCCGACAATTTATTACGCATAGCTCTTTGAGACAAGGACAGGCTCCAATTTCTAACCAATTTGGAAAGCTAGTACCTCCAAAACCATGGATTGAAATGACTTCTATTTCTGTGTGAGGCTGCAACCCATCAAGTACAGCCTTTTGATGACGTGAATCATCAACACCACCTTCCCAATATAACTCCAACCTGTTAACGTTCTTCTTAAACTTGATCTGGGCTTCCAAAGCGTCTTTGGCATTCACCACATTTTGAAGATTATGAATTCTAAGCTTTCCTCTAAGATGTTGAAGGCTTCCCAATTCTTTAACTCCACAACCCTCTCGCTTTCCCACAAAGAAATCAGTTAAGGTTTGCAGCTTTATCAGTTTGCCCATATTTGGAGGCATCTCTTGCAATTGTGTTCCTTCAATATCAAGGTAGCGCATATTAATCAACCTTCCCATCTTAGTCGGCAACTTAGCAAGGATCTCGCACCCACTTAATTTCAAAGTTTGTAAATTGTAAAAACTACACAAAGATTCAGGTAAGCTTTCGATTGATGTGAAAGAAAGATCTAAATATCTCAAATGTTTCAGGCTGATTGAACTGGGCAACTTAACAACATCCCACCATGACAAAGATAGCACTCTTAATCGTTGCTGATTTAGAAATAAAAAAGGAATCATCTCTTGCAGCTTTTGTCCTTGTGCCACCCATGGTGGATTATACAATGGTAAGAACGTGCGCAAGACGTGAGATTTGAAGATGCTCGAAAGTTGCCGAGATGATGATTCTTCTTTCACTGCCAAATATGAAAAATAACGAAGCTTGTCGAATGTTCTGCAAGAATCTTGATTCTCAAACCTGAAGCAAAAATCTCCAGCTACAACTCTAGCCAAGTCATTGATCAAGTCATGCATGACAAAAGAATCATTAGCATGTTGGAAAAAAGACCTTGATACTAGCTCCTCAAAGTACTCTTCACCCACTTGTTCCATTGTTTTGTTTCCTTCTTGTTCAATCAAAAAACCTTCTGCCATCCACAAAAGGATTAATTGCTCCTCCTTGAACATATAATCCTTCGGAAATATTGAACAATAGGCAAAGCATTGCTTTAGATGCGATGGAAGATAACGGTAGCTCAATCTTAGAACTGGAAGAACGTCATCTTTAGAAAATTTCCACAGATCATTTCTTAAAACGTTCTCCCAATGCTTGACATGTCTCTTAGAGCGCAAGACACCTCCCATTACTTTCACAGCTAAAGGAAGGCCGTCACATCTTTTCACAATCTCTTTACCAATTTCTTCTAAACGTGGATAATCATGAGAGTTTTGATCATCAAAAGCATATTTGCAGAATAATTGCCAGCATTCAGTAGAAGCCAACACATCTAAACGAAATATTGAGCTAGAACTCACAGTTGCTGCTACACCATCATTACGTGTGGTGATAATAATCTTGCTTCCACCACCTCCAGACTTCAAAGGCTTTGACAAAATGTCCCAATCAGTGAAACTTTCATTCCAAACATCGTCTAACACAAGCAAGAACATTTTTCCTGTCAATTTCTCCTTTAGCTCAACCTGGATCTCGTCTAGAGTCTTATCATCACAAACAATTTGAGCCACTTTCTTCGCAATATCTGTTGTTATTCTTGGAACATCAAACTTTTCTGAAACGCATACCCACCCTCTAACATCAAATCGCTTTCGGACTCTTTCATCTTCGTAAATGAGCTGCGCAAGTGTAGTTTTCCCAATCCCACCGAAGCCCACGATGGAAATTATGCTCAAGTTGTTGCTGCGATTGACATCATTTGAAAGCAGCACTTCCATTATTGCTTCCTGATCACGTTCCCTACCAAAAATGTTCGACCTTTCAACAAGAGACGTAGTGGTTATCCTTTGGGTGGATTCTCCACCTCCTACGATCTCTCCCAGGCCAAGCACATCCTTCTGATTCACCAGATCTTCTACGGTCTTCAGTATCTTCATCAACCTCGCTTTCAACCCTTTTTTAAATGACTTCCGAGGGCGTAGAAATTTGCGAACCTCATCAATGGCAGATCGAGATTCAGCTTCGCGTTCGAGCCGAGTAACTTCATAATCAATCTCGTCCAACAAATCATCAGCTTCAAAGAAAGCACTTTTAAGGTCGTCAAGCCACTGTTTAACAGCTGGCTTCCTGATCTCCTTTTCCTCTGCATCGTAACACCTCGAACGGAGTTCACATAAATCTTCAACTTATCCAAAAGCCCATCATCGAGTTTCTGACGGGTGATAAAATCCACAAATCTTTCAGAAGCCTTTAATCTGTCAAATAGAACGTTGACGAAAGCACCGAGAGCGGCTCCAACGACAGCTTCTGCAGCCATGAATATCTTATTGCAATTGGGTCTAAAGATCGAAGCTGAGGAGGACTGTATGAAATCTCGAGGAGGAAATAGCAAGAACAAAGTGATATCAGCTTAGGAGACGGAAGAAGAAAACGAAGATCTGCAATATTGGTTCTAAATAAAAAAAGATCCGAAGACTTGGTTGACTAGGAAAGATATTTGGTGGACAACAAGTGTGTGGAAGTCTTTATCTTAGCCACCAATAACTTTCTTTATCCTCTTATTCGTATCGTATGTCTTTTTTATTTTGAGATACGTACAGAGAATAAAAATAGAGTGCAAATCTTTTGTCTAATATTATGATGTTTTATTGTGTCTAATAAATCTCAGCTATTTATTTATATAAGTACCACGTGAGATCTGCGAGAGGCTCGCAAAATAAATGGCTAAGATTTTATAAAACAGAATAAGACAAAGTAAAATTAGACAAAAAATTTGAACTCATAAAAATACTCTCGTACTGAGATAAAAACTAAGCTTATGGACCAGAAGGAAGCGCGGAACGGCAACGTAGCAGTAGTAAGTGATTTGGGTGGCGATCGGCCTTATTATATTCATCACATGCTTAGTCCTATTCGTGTTAAATAATTTATAGATATATGACAAAAATTCAGTTATAAGTACCTTTTACGTAGATAAGCCCAAATTTATGATGAATAAATGCTTCTCTGTCATCAGTCACAAAATTTCAGTTATAAGTTCCTTTTACGTGTAGATAATCCCAAATTTATGATGAATAGATGCTTCTCTGTCATATATAACACACAGCCACACACTAGAACGTGGTCAGAGCTTACTATTATTATAGTTTGTGGTGGGTTCCTTACAACATTCATTGTGATCCTGATGTCGTGACAAGGCATTAATTTCCTGATCGACAGACACAGTTACCGCAGAATCTTTGATGGATCTAACGCGTGTTTAAGCTTTTATTGTCGGTAGACGATGGAATGTGATGTTTCTGGGCGTAAAGTAGCATTGGAAATCTTGCGGTTTCATGAGCTAAGATGCCAAATGCATCACTCTTGGAAAAGCAAGATAGTTAAGAGTTACAAGCTTATGAATCAATAAAAAAAATAATAAAGGGAAGATGAACCAAATATCAAATTACCATTCCTTCCATTTCCAAATTTAGTAACTAAACAAAAGTTCCAACCTTTTACTAACATGACCATTCACCAACTTCTTCTAAAGTAAAGTTGTGAAGAAAAATACTTGAAATAGGAAGCCCGACAATATCTCTTGCTAACACTCGGGAATAGTTCTAAAATTAGAACTGAAAGTTACTGGCAACGTTGTAAATTACATTAGTAAGACTTTTAGCTGCACGCAGGGATTGATGAAAATGCATATGTAAGCCATTATCTTAAAATCTTGGCTCAATTTTATCATCTTATCATTATATTAAGATCTTGCTTCCATTCCAATTAACTGAGTTGAGGCAAAGGAATAAAAGGGAACATAGTACATTAAGAGCTTACCACCAGTCAGTCAGATCTCTAATTTAAGTTGCAATCCTACAATAAAGAATTACCAAATTCATTGATTACACGATACCTTAACATGGTCCGGTCAACTGCATATTTCATGAAGTATTGAAACATGAAGAGTAAAAAATTTCCGAGTTAACCTAATTATGTTGGACATAAGAAAAGATACTGCGGATGAGATTGTTGTATCTAAATATCTTTACAATGCTAGATGAATCGATCAAAATCGACTACTCCAGTTCATATCAAACCACCAATTTGAACAAGGGAAATCTTGCAGTGTCGACCAAACAGCCTTTGACCAGATTGTTTGCAAGGTAAATTAGATTGCAACAACGGAAATCAATGTTGGACTTCCTCACAAATCAGAGTCTCTTTAGTTCAATGTTGGACTTCCTCACAAATGTTTATTAACATTTGTATAAACATCCGTAAGTGTTCATTTCTAGTAAATTTCTAGTACCCGATATTCATTGTTGGACTTGAGGAATATGTGTTAAGAGTTATATCATTCCTACATCCACCATTCATATCCTTCTTGCTGACAAAAGATCGTTTTGATGGAGTCACCCATTTGCACTCCACCAAACTTATTTTTACTTCCTCACTCCCCTGGCTCCGAGCTCTTTCAATAAAGATCACGTTTTTTTGTTCTTTCAGAAAAAAAAATGATGATTGCAACTGAAAAAAAAAAACATGAATCTAAGTTTATGTATGAAACACTCACAGTTCTGTAGTTTGCAGCTTCAACAAGAGCAAACTCAACGTTTCTGTAGGCTCCAGGAACTATGTTGAGCAATAAAAAGACTAACTAATTAGGTAAATTTACTGTACACATATGACATTATAAGGGAGAGGAAATCTTCAACCATAGCTGAACGGTTTTTCTAATCAGAATTTGTAAGTAAAATTTACTGAAAAAAATGGTAATCACAATTCAAAAAGTTGATGTAATTCTTTAAAAGTTAAAAATGACAATTTCAGTATAAAAATGTAAAATACAATCATTAGAATATTGTAAGACAGGTTTTATCTTGAATTCTTAGAGAAGAAAGGGAGGATGGCAAGCCCTCCTCTTGCAAGGTTTCCAGGCGAGGGCAGGTCTCCATTTCATGCCAAGCTTTCAAGGGAAGTAAGGTAACGAAGCCTTTCCACGTACCACAGATTCCAGAGATTACGCAGATGAAGAGTGATTAGATCGGGTGGCAACCTTCTTCTGGTAGTGATGTTAGACTATTTTATGTCCCATGTACTTTATAAATTGAGTCCCTTAAAAAGCACCCAAGATAATGGTTATTGGGTATTACATTATTGGGTCTCAAATGGGTCACAGACCCTTTTTCCTCTCTCTTCCACTTACCAAAGGACGTGTCCATTGGGAATGCTATATAAGTTGAAACGACTTATTGAAACTAATTGAAAAGCATAGTTTTCTGAACCATTGAGGAAAACACTAAGGAAGAAGACGAGAGGAAATAAATCAGCATCTTATAATAACGACAAACAATCATGGATACAGGTACACAAATCTTTCGATCCGATAAATGGTTTACAATTGGTATCAGAGCCTGGATATTCATGATTTGTTATCTACGGTATTTTCTACCGTGTATTGCTATGATTGCGTTTCTGTTTTTTGTTCTTTAATTTCCATGCTTTTCCGAAACTGGTTGTCGGTCTTAATGATGGAGATAAAATGAAAAACCAATTAAATGTGTTGAAGAACTGGAATGATGCATGATTTATTGTTTACCGTATAATGATACAGTATAGAGCACGATATTGCATAATTTGTTGATGTATCGATTCGGTAAAATGCAAACTTGATTTATGTTTATGAACATACCTTAAATTGTTCGGTATGAAAGAGAAACCGAAAACCCGATATGCTCTTCATAATGCTTAAAATGGTTTTCATTTCCTGTGTGATTATTATGTTAACCAGAAATACTCTGGGTACTGTGGAATGATTTATGGTGTACACGAAACCGAAACTCTGATTATGGATGGATGGTTTTAGAGTGAGAAAATAAATAAGTTTTGTATCATGTAATGACTACAGAAGGAAAACAATGGTGGATTACCTTTGTTGGTTCATGCTAGAAAGGATTCTAGAAAAGAATAGTAAGAAGAATCCATGGACGAAAGAAACGTTAGAAGAGTTAAAAAAAACAAAAATCAAAACAAACCAGAACAGAGGCGTTCTGGTTATCTGCTGCATGAGAAGTCTCAGTCTGTGGACATCCTAGAGGTGTTCATTAATGAGATAGAAAGGCAGTTAGATA